>CAUYQV010149357.1:0-29552 GCA_963574575.1 Galagoides demidoff
TTGGGGAAGTTGGAACGCATGTATAGAGATATCAAAGCAAGTTTAGGGAAAGTATGACAGAAGACAAACTTACAGTGGGTAAGCGCCCTGCCCTTAGTGTTATTTAAGATTAGGTGTACTCCTAATCTTCTTTCCCTCAGGAGTGAATGATTTTCTCTGAAGATTCTCCAGGTGTTTGTGGAAATTAGTTTCTCTTGGGGGCGTGAATACTCTTTCACTCAGGTGTGAGTGCCTTCTCTCTGAAGATGCTCCAGGTGTTTGTGGAAGTTAGTTTATGCTTCCTTGGGATGTGCACACTTCTTTCACTCCAGTGTGAGTTCTTTCTCTCCAAAAATTATCCAGGTGTGTGTGTAAGTTAGTTTCTGTTTCCAGGTAGCCTGCACTCTTCTTTCTCGCAGATGTGAGTGCCTTCTCTCTGCAGATGCTCCATGTGTGTGTGGAAGTTTGTTTCTGTTTCCTGGTGGCCTGCACTCTTCTTTCATTAAGGTGTGAGTGCCTTCTCTCTGAAGATGTGCCAGGTATGTGTGGAAGTTAGTTTGTGTTTCCTCTTGGTCTTCTATCTTCTTTCACTCCCGTGAGAGTGCTTTCTCTCTGAAAAATTTCCCAGTGTGTGTGTAAGTTAGTTTCTCTTTCCTGGTGGTGTGCACACATCTTTCCCGCAGGTGTAAGTGCCTTCTCTCTGAAGAGTCTCCAGGTGTTTATGGAAATTAGTTTCTCTTTCCTGTGGGCGGGCACACTTCCTTCACTCAGGTTTGAGTGCTTCTCTCTGAAGATTCTGAACGTGTTTGTAAATGTTAGTTTTTGTTTCCTAGGGATGTGAACTCTTCTTTCACTCCCATGAGAGTGCTTTCTCTCTGAAAAATTTCCCAGTGCATGTGTAAGTTAGTTTCTGTTTCCTGGTGCCCTGCACTGTTCTTTCTCTCAGGTCGGAGTGCCTTCTCTCTGCAGATGCTCCAGGAATTTGTGGAAGTTATATTCTGTTTCCTGGTGTTCTACAATCTTCTTTCCCTCCTGTGTGTGTGCCTTCTCTCTGAAGATTCTCCAGGTGTTTGTGGAAATTAGTTTCTCTTTACTTGAGCGTACACACTTCTTTCACTCAGGTGTGAGTGCCTTCTCTCTGAAGATGCTCCAGGTGTGTGTGGAAGTTGTTTTCTGTTTCCTGGTGGTCTGCATTCTTGTTTCAATCGGGTGTGAGTTCCTTCTCTCTGAAGATTATCCAGGTGTGTTTGGAAGTTGTATTCTGTTTCCTGCTGGTCTACAACCTTTTTTCTCACAAGTGTGACTGTCTTCTCAATGAAAATTCTCCAGGTGTTGTGGAAATTATTTTCTCTTTTCCAGGGGCACGCACACTTCTTTCACTCAGGTATTAGTGCCTTCTCTGTGAAAAATTTCCAGGTGTTTGTGGAATTTATATTCTGTTTGGTGGTAGGCTGCACTCCTCTATCACTCAGGTGTGAGTGTCTTCTCTCTAAATATGCTCCACGTGTCTTTGCAAGTTAGTTTCTGTTACCTGTGGCCCTGCATAATTCTATTACTCAGGTGTGAGTGCCTTCTCTCTGAAGATTCTCCTGGTGTTTGAGGAAATTAGTTTCTATATCCTGGGGGGGTGCATTCTTCTATCACTCAGGTGTGAGTGCTTTGTCTCTGAAGATTCTACAGCTATGTGTGGAATTAGTCTCTTTTTCCTATTTTCCTACATCCTTCTTTCAATCAGGTATGAATGCCTTCTCTCTGAAGATGCTCCAACTCTGTGTGTAAGTTAGTTTCAGTTTCCTGGTGCCCTGCACTCTTATTTCACTCGGTGTGAGTGCCCTCTCTCTGAAGATTCTCTGTGTCTTCGTGAAAATTAGTTTCTTTTTCCTGGGGTGTGCACACTTATTTCACTCAAGTGTGAGTGCCTTCTCTCTGAAGATTCTTCAATTGTGTGTGGAAGTTAGTTTCTGTTTCCTGTTGGCCTGAATTCTTCTTTCACTCAGGTGTGAGTTCCTACTCTCTGAAGATGCTCCAAGTGTTTTTGGAAGTTATAAACTTTTTCCTGGTGATTTATAAACTTCTTTCCCTCAGGTGTGAGTTCCATCTCGCTGAAGATTCTCCAGGTTTTGTGGAAATTAATTTCTCTTTCCTGGGTGCATACACACTTCTTTCATTCAGGTGTCAGTGCTTTCTCTCTGAAGATGCTGAAGGTGAGTGTGGAAGTTAGTTTCTGTTTCCTGGTGGTCTACAATCTTCTTTCACTCAAGTGTGAGCGCCTTCTCTCTGACGATTCTCCAGTTGTGTGTTTGAGTTAGTTTCTGTTTTCTAGACATGCACTATTCTTTCACTCAGGTTTGAGTGCCTTCTCTGATGATTCTCCAGTTGTGTGTGTGAGTTTGTTTCTGTTTTCTAGGCATTCACTCTTCTTTCACTCAGATGTGAGCGCCTTCTTTCTGAAGATTCTCCATGTGTGGAAGTTAGTTTCTGTTTCCTGGTGGTTTACAATCTTCTTTCCCTCAGGTGTGTGCTGTCTCGCTGGAGATTCTCCCGGTGTTTGTGGAAATTAGTTTCTCTTTCCTGGGGGCTGCACACTTCTTTCACTCTGTTGCAAGTTTGTTCTCTCGAAAATTCTCCTTGTGTATGTGTAAGTTAGTTTCTGTTTCCTGGTGACCTGCAGTCTTCTTTCACTAAGGTGGGAGTGCCTTCTCTGTGAAGACTCTCCATCTCTGTACAGAAGTTAGTTTCAGTTTCCTGGGAACGTGCACACTTCTATCACTCAGGTATTAGTGCTCTCTCTCTCTGAAGATGTTGCAGTAGTGTGTGGAAGTTATATTCTGTTTCCTCGTGGTCTACAATCTTCTTTACTTCAGGTGTGAGTGTCTTCTCTTTGAAGATTCTCCAGGTGTTTGTGAGAATTAGTTTCTGTTTCCTGGTTGCCTGTGCTCTTCTTTCACCTTGGTGTGAGTGCATTCTCTCTGAATATGATCCAGGTGTTTTTGGAATTTATATTCTTTTTCCTGTGGTCTACAATCCTCTTCTCCTCCAATGTGAATGCCTTCTCTCTGAAAATTCTTCAGGAGTTTTTGGAAATTAGTTTCTCTTTCCTGCGAGTGTGCACACTTCTTTCATTCTGGCGTGAGTGCCTTCTCTCTGAAGATTCTTTCGGTGTGTATCGAAGTTAGTTTCTCTTTCTGGTTCCCTGCACTCTACTTTCACTCAGGTGTGAGTGTGTTCTTTCTGAAGATGCTCCACTTGTGCTTGTAAGTTAGTTTCTGTTTCCTGGGAAGGTGCACACTTCTTCCACTCTGATGTGATTGTGCTCTCTGAAGATGCTCCTGCTGTGTCTGTAAGTTAGTTTATTTTGCTTTGGGCCTTTGATGCTTCTTTCACCAATGTGTGAGTGCTTTCTCTCTGAAGGTGCCCCAGGTGTGTATGTGTATTTTAGTTTCTGTTTCCTGGGGAATGCACACTTCTTTCACTCAGGTATTAGTGCCTTCTTTCTGAAGATTCTCCAGGTGTTTGTGGAAGTTATATTCTGTTTCCTGGTAGCCTGCACTCCTCTTTCATTCAAGTGTGAGTGCCTTCTCTATACAGATGCTCTAGATGTTTGTGCAAGTTAGATTCTGTTACCTGTGGTCATGCACATTTCTTTCACACAGGTGTTATGTCCTTCTCTCTGAAGATTCTCAAGGTGTGTGCGGAAGTTAGTTTCTATTTCCTGGTGTCCTGCACTGTCATTTCACCCATGTGTGAGTGCCTTCTCTCTGAAGATGCTCCAGGTGTGTGTGGAAGTTATTTTCTGTTTCCTGGGGGGTCTACAATCTTCTTTCTCTCCAGTATGGGTGCCCTCACTCTAAAGATTCTCCACGTGTTTGTGGAAATTAGTTTCTCTTTCCTGGTGGTGTGCAAAATTCTTTCACTCAGGTGTGAGTGCCTTCTCTCTGAAGATTCTCCAGTTGTGTGTGAAAGTTAGTTTCTGTTTCCTGAGGACATCCACACTTCATTCACTCAGGTGTTATTGACTTCTCTCTGAAGATTATCCAGGTGCGTGTGGAAGTTAGTTTCTGTTTCCTGGTCGCTTGCACACTTTTTCACTCAGGTGTGAGTGCCTTCTCTCTGAAGATGCTCCAGGTGTGTGTGGAAGTTATATTCTGTTTCCTGGTAGGGTAAAATCTTCTTTCCCTCAGGTGTGAGTGTCTTCTCTCTGAAGATTCTCCAGGCATTTGTGGAAATTATTTTCACTTTCCTGGGGGCATGCACACATCTTTCAGTCAGGTGTGAATGCCTTCTCTCTGAAGGTTCTCCACATGTGTGTGTAAGTTAGTTTCTGTTTCTGGTGGCCTGAACTCTTCTTTCAATCAGGTGTGAGTGCCTTCTCTCTGAAGATGCTCCAGGTGTGTGTGGAAGTTATATTCTTTTTCCTGGTCATGTACAATCTTCTTCCATTCAGGTGTGAATGCCTTCTCTCTGAAGATTCTCCAGGTGTTTGTGGAAATTATTTTATTTTTCTTGGGGGCATGCACACTCCTTTCGCTCAGGTGTGAGATCATTCTCTCTGAATATGCTCCAGGTGTGTGTGGAAATTAGTTTCTGTTTCCTGGGACTTGCTCACTTATTAAACTCAGTTGTGAGTGCCTTCCCTCTGAAGATTCTCCAGGTGTGTGTGGAAGTTAGTTTCTATTTCCTGGTAGCCTGCACTCTTTTTTCACGATGGTTTGAGTGCCTTCTCTCAGGATATGTTCCAATTGTGTTTTGATGTTGTATTCTGTTTCCTGCTGGCCTACCATCTTCTTTGTATCAGGTGTAAGTACCTTCTCTCTGAAGATGCACCAGGTGTTTGTGGAAATTAGTTTCTCTGTCCTGGGGGAGTGCACACTTCTTTAACTCATGTGTGTGTGCTTTCTCTCTGAAGATTCTCCAGCAGTGTGTGTAAGTTTTATTCTGTTTAATGTTGGCCTGCACACTTCGTTTACTCAGGTTTGAGTACCTTCTCTCTGAAGAGGCTCCAGGTGTGTATAGAAGTTATGTTCTGTTTCCTGGTGGTCTACAGTCTTCTTTCACTCTGGTGTGAGTGAGTTCTCTCTGAAGATTCTCCCAGTGTGTATGGGAGTTAGTTTCTATTTCTTGGTGTCCTGCACTGTCATTTCACCCATGTGTGAGTGCCTTCTCTCTGAAGATTCTCCAGGTGGCTGTGGAAATTAGTTTCTCTTTCCTGCGAACATGCACACGTCTTTCAATCCGGAGTGAGTGCCTTCTCTCTGAAGATTCTCCTGTTGTGTGTGTAAGTTAGTTTCTGTTTCCTGCTGGTCGGCAATCTTCTTTCCCTCAGGTGAGAGTGCCTTCTTTCTGAAGGTGTTCCAGGTGTTTGTGAAAATTAGTTTCTCTTTCCTGGAGGAGTGCATACATTCACTAAGGTGTGAGTGCCTTCTCTCTGAACATTATACAGGTGGTTGTAGAAATTAGTTTCTCTTTCCTGTGATCATGTACACTTCTTTCCCTCAGTTGTGAGTTCCTTCTCTCTGAAGATTCTCCAGGTATGCGTGGAAATTAGTCTCTGTTTCCTGGTGGTGTGCACTCTTCTTTCACTCATTTGTGCATGCCTTCTCTCTGAAGATGCTCCAGGTGTTTGTTGAAGTTAGTTTCTTTTTCCTGGGGACTTGCACACTTCTTTCAGTCAGGTGTGAGTGCCTTCTCTCTGAAGATTCTCCAGGTGTGTGTGGAAGTCATATTCTGTTTCCTGGTGCTCTGCAATCATTTTACACTCAGGTCTGATTGCCTTCTCTCTGAAGATGCTCCAGGTGTGTGTGGATGTCATATTCTATTTCCTGGTATTCTAGAATTTTCTTTCCCGCAGGTGTGTATTCCTTCTCTCTGAAGATTCTCCAGGTGTTGTGGAAATTAGTTTCTGTTTCCTGTGGGTGTACACACTTTTTTCAAACAGGTGCGAGTGCCTTCCATCTGAAGAATCTCTAGGTGTTTGTGGAAGTTAGTTTCTGTGTCCTGCTGGCCTGCACTCTTCTTTCACTCAGGTGTGATTGCTTTCTCTCTGAAGATGTTTCAAGTGTGTGTGGAAGTTCTATGCTGTTTCCTGGTGGTCTACAATACTCTTTCCCTCAGGTGTGAGTGACTCCCTCTAAAGATTCTCCAGGTGTTTGTGCATATTAATTTCTCTTTCTTGGTGGCATAAACACTTCTTTCACTCAACTGTGAGTGCCTTCTCTCTGAAGATGCTCCAGGTCTGTGTAGAATTTATATTCTTTTTCATGGTGGTCTCCAATCTTCTTTCTCTTAGGTGTGAGTGCCTTCTCTCAGTAGATTCTCCAGGTGTTTGTGGAAATTAGTTTCTCTTTCCTGGGGGCATGTACACTTCTTTCACTCAAGTGTGAGTGCATTCTGTCTGAAGATGCTCCGGGTGAGTGTAGAATTCATATTCTGTTTCCTGGTGGTCTACAATCTTCTTTCCCTTAGATGTGAGTGCCTTCTCTAAGAAGATTCTCCAGGTGTTTGTGGAAATTAGTTTCTCTTTCCAGGGGGAGTGCACACTTCTTGCACTCGGGTGTGAGTGCCTTCTCTCTGAAGATTCTCCAGGTGTTTGTGGAAATTAGTTTCTCTTTCCTGGGGGCATGCACACTTCTTTCACTCAGGTGTGAATGCATTCTCTCTGAAGAGTCTCCAGGTGTGTCTGGAAGTTAGTTTCTGTTTCCTGGTGGCCTGCACTCACCTTCAATCAGTTGTGAGTGCCTTCTCTCTGAAGATGCTCCAGGTGTGTGTGGAAGTTATATTCTCTTTCCTGGTGGTCTACAATCTTCTTTCCCTCTGGTTTGAGTGCCTTCTCTCTGAGGATGCTTCAGGTGTTTGTGGCAATTAGTTTCTCTTTCTTGGGAGTTTGAACACTTCTTTCACTCAGGTGTGAGAACCTTTTCTCTGAAAGTTTCTCCAGGTGTGTGTGGATGTTAGTTTCTGTTTCCTGGGGGTCTTCACTCATCTTTCACTCAGTTGTGAGTGCCTTCTCTATGAAGATTCTCCAGGTGTTTGTGGAAATTAGGTTCTGTTTCTTGAGGCGTGCATACTTCTTTCACTCAGATGTGAGAACTATCTCTTTGAAGAAGCTGCATGTGTGTGTGGAGAAACTAATTTTGACAAACACCTGGAGAATCTTCAGAGAGAAGACACTCTCATCTGAGGGAATGAAGATTTTAGACCACTAGGAAACAGAATATAACTTACACACACACACCTGGAGCATCTTCAGAGAGAAGACACTCTCATCTGAGGGAATGAAGATTTTAGACCACTAGGAAACAGAATATAACTTATACACACACACCTGGAGCATCTTCTGAGAGAAGGATCTCACACTTAAGTTAAAGAATAGTACAGGCCACCAGGAAAAAAGAAATTAACTTCCACACACACCTGGAGAATCTTCAGAAAGAAAGCATTCACACCTGAATGAAAGAGGTGTACACATGCCCGGGAAGAGAAAATAATTTCCACAAACACATGGAGAATCTTCAGAGAGAAGGCACTCACACCTGAGGGAAAGAAGATTGTATACCACCAGGAAACAAAATATAACTTTCACACACACCTGGAGCATTCTCAGAGAGAAGACACTCACACCTGAGTGAACGAAGAGTGCAGACCAACAGGAAACAGAAACTAACTTCCACACACACCTGGAGATTCTTCAGACAGAAGGAACTGACACCTGAATGAAAGAGGTGTGCACGCCCCCAGGAAAGACAAACTAACTTCCACACACATGGAGCATATTCTGAGAGAAGGCATTCACACCTTATGGAAGGAATTTTGTAGACGACCAGAAAACAGAATATAACTTCCACATACACCTGGAGAATCTTCAGAGAGAAGGCACTCACACCAGAGTGAAAGAAGTGTGCAAGCACCCAGGAAAGAGAAACTAATTTCCTCGAACCCCTGGAGAATCTTCAAGAGAAGGCACTCACACCTGAGGGAAAGAAGATTGTAGAACAACAGGAAACAGAATATAACTTCCACACACACCTGGAGTATCTTCAGAGAGAAATCGCTCATTCAAGACTGAAAGAAGAGTGCAGGCCACCAGGAAAGAGAAACTAACTTCCACACACACCTGGAGAATCTTGAGACAGAAGGCACTCTCAACTGAGGGAAAGAAGTGTGCACATTCCCACGAAACAGAAAATAACTTCCACAGACACCTGGAGAATCTTCAGGGAGAAGGCATTCACAACTGAGTAAAAGAAATGTGCACGCCCCCAGGGAAGAGAAACTAATTTCCACAAAATCCTGGAGAATTTTCTGAGAGAAGGCAATCACACCAGAGGGAAAGAAGACTGTAGACTAAAAGTAACAGAAACTAACTTCTAGACACACCTGGAGCATCTTCAGAGAGAAGGCACTTACACCTGAGTGAAAGAAGTGTTAATGCCCCCAAGAAAGAGAAATTAATATCAAACAACACTTGGAAAATCTTCAAAGAAAAGGTACTCACACCTGAGGGAAAGATGATTATAGACCACCAGGAAACAGAATATAACTTCCACACACACCTGGAGCATCTTCAGAAGGAAGGCACTCAAACCTCAGTGAAAGAAGAGTGACGGCCACCAGGAAAAGGAACAAACTTACACACACACCTGGAGATTCTTCAGAGAGAAGGCACTCACACCTGAGTGAAAGAAGTGTGCAAGCCCCCAGGAAAGAGAAACTAATTTCCTCAAACCCCTGGATAATCTTCAAGAGAAGGCACTCACATCTGAGGAAAAGAAGATTATAGACCAAAAGGAAACAGAAACTAACTTCCACACACACCTGGAGAATCTTCAGAGAGACGGCACTCAAACCTGAGTGAAAAAAGAGTGTTCACCACCAGGAAAGAGAAACTAATTTCCACAAACACCTGGAGAATCTTCAGGGAGAAAGGATTCACACCTGATGGAAAGAAGATTGTAGACCAAGAGGAAATAGAATATGAATTCCACACACACTTCAAGAATCTACAGAGAGAAGGTACTCAAACCAGAGAGAAAGAAGTGTCCATGACCCCAGGAAACAGAAAATAATTTCCACAAAACCTGGAGAATCTTCGGGGAGAAAGGATTCACACCTGATGGAAAGAAGATTGTAGACCAAGAGGAAATAGAATATGAATTCCACACACACTTCGAGAATCTACAGAGAGAAGGCACTCACACCAGAGTGAAAGAAGTGTCCACGGACCAAGGAAAGGGGAAATAATTTCCACAAATACCTGGAGAATCTTCAGAGAGAAGGCACTCACACCTGATGAAAAGAAGATTGTAGACCAAGAGGAAACAGAATAAAACTTCCACACATACCTGGAGCATCTACAGAGAAAAGGCACTCTTCAGAGAGAGTGAACTCACACCAGAGTGAAAGAAAAGTGCAGGCCATGACGATACATAAACAAACCTTCACACACACCTGGAAAATCTTCCCAGAGAAGGCACTCACACCTGAGTGAAAGAAGTGTGCACGTCTCCAAGAAAGAGAAACTAATATCCACACACACATGAAGTATCTTCAGAGAGAAGTCACTCATGCCTGAGGGAAAGAAGATTGTAGACCACCAGGAAAGAGATATAACTTCCACACACACCTGGAGCATCTTCAGAGAAAAGGCACTCACACCTAGTGAAAGAAGAGTGCAGGCCCCAGAATACAGAAACTAACTTCCACACACACCGGGCGCTTCTTCAGAGCGAAGGCACTCACACCTGGGTGAAAGAAGTGTGCACGTCCCCAGGAAAGAGAATCTAATTTCAACAAACACCTGGAGAATCTTCAGAGAGAAGACACTCACACCTGAGGGAAATAAGATTATAAATCACCAGAAAACAGAATAAAACTTCCAAAAAACACTTGAAACATCTTCAGACAGAGGGACTCACACCTGAGTGAAAGAAGTGTGCAGGCCACAAAGAAACAGAAAGTAAATTCTACACACACCTGGAGAATCTTCAGAGAGAAGACACTGACACCTGAGTGAAAGAAGTGTACACGCCCCCAGGAAAGAGAAAGTAATTTCCACAATAACCTGGAGAATCTTCAGAGAAAAGGCACTCACACCTGACTGAAAGAAGTGTTCATGTGCCCAGGATAGAGAAACTAATTTCCCAAAACACCTGGAGAATCTTCAGAGAGAAAGCAGTCACACCTAAGGGAATGAAGATTGTAGACCAGCAGGAAATATAATTTAACTTCCACACACACCTGGAGCATCTTCAGAGAGAAGGGTATCACACCTGAGTGAAAGAAGAGTGCAGGCCACCAGGAAACAGAAACTAACTTCCACACACACATGGAGAATCTTCAGAGAGAAGGCACTCACACCTGAGTGAAAGAAGTGTCCATGCCCCCAGTAAAGAGAACCTAATTTCCACAAACACCTAGAGAATCTTGAAAGAGATGGAACTCATACCTGAGTGGAGGAAGAGTACAAGCCACCAGCAAATAGAAAGTAACATCCACAAACTCCTGGAGCATCTTCAGAGAGCTAGCTCTCACACCTGAGTGGAAGAAGTGTACACACCAGCAAGAAAGAGAAACTAATTTCCACAAACACCTGGAGAATCATCAGGGAGAAGGCATTCACATCTAATGGAAAGAAGATTATAGACAACCAGGAAATAGAAAGTAACTTACACACATACCTGGAGAATATTCAGAGAGAAGGCACTCACACCTAATGGAAAGAAGATTGTAGACAATCAGGAAATAGAAAGTAACTTACACAAATACCTGGAGAATATTCAGAGAGAAGGCACTCACACCTGATGAAAGAAGTGTGCACATGCACAGGAGAGAGAAATTGATTTCCAAAAACACCTGGAGAATTTCAAAGAGAAGGCAGTCACATTTGAGGAAACAAAGATTGTAGACCAGCAGAAAATATAATTTACCTTCCACAGATACCTGGAGCATCTTCAGAGTGAAGGTTATCACACTTGAGTGAAAGAAGAGTGCAGGCCACAAGGAAACAGAAACTAACATCCACACCCACAGGTAGAGTCTTCAGAGAGAAGGTACTCCTATCTGAGTGAAAGAAGTGTCCACTCCCTCAGTAAAGAAAAACTGATTTCCACAAATACCTGGAGAATCTTGAGAGAGACGGCACTCACACCTGAATGAAGGAAGAGTGCAAGCCACCAGTAAAGGGAAAGTACCATCCACAAACACCGGGAGCATCTTCAGAGAGATAGCGCTCACACGTGAGTAGAAGTGTGCATACCACCAAGAAAGAGAAACTAATTTCCACAAACACCTGAAGAATCGTCAGGGAGAAAGCATTCATATCTGATGAAAAGAAGATTGTAGACAACCAGGAAACAGAAAGTAACTTCCACACATACCTGGAGAATCTTCAGAGAGAAGACAATCACACCTGAGTGAAAGAAGTGTGCATGCCCCTAGGAAAGAAAAACTAATCTCCACACACATCTGGAGAATCTTCAGAGGGAAGGTACTCACAACTGAGGGAAAGAAGATTGTAGACCACCAAGACACAGAATATAACTTCCCCACACACCAGGAGCACCTACAGAAATAAGGCACTCACACCTGAGTGAAAGAAGTGTGCACACCAACAAGAAGGAGAAACTAATTTCCAAAATCACCGGGAGAGTCATCAGGGAGTAGGAATTCAGATCTGATGGAAAGAAGATTGTAGACAACCAGGAAACAGAAACTAACTTCGACACATACCTAGAGTATCTTCGGGGAGAAGACACTCACACCTGAGTGAAAGAAGTGTGCATGCCCTCAGGGTAGAGAAACTACTTTCCAAAAACACCTGATTAATCTTCAGAGGGAAGGAACTCACACCTGAGGAAAAAAGATTGTAGACCCCCAAGAAATAGAATATAACTTCCTCACACACCTGGAGCACCTACAGACATAAGACATTCACACCTGAGTGAAAGAAGAGTGCAGGCCACCAGGAAACAGAATATAACTTCCACACACACCTGGAGCATCTTCAGAGAGAAAGCACTCACATCTGAGTGAGAGAAGTGTACACCCTCCCCCGCCCGGAAAGAGAAACTAACGTCCACACATATCTGGAACATCTTCAGAGAGAAGGCACTCACACATGAGGGAAAGAAAATTGTAGAACACCAGGAAACAGAATATAACTTCCACACACACTTGGAGCATCTTTAGAGAGAAAACACTCACACCTAGGTTGAAGAAGTGTGCAAATCTCCAGGAAAGATAAACTAATTTCCCCACACAACTGGAACATCTTTAGAGTGAAGGCACTCACAACTGAGGGAAAGAAGATTGTAGACCACCAAGACACAGAATATAACTTCCTCACACACCAGAAGCATCTACAGAAAAAAGGCACTCACACCTGAGTGAAAGAAGTGTGCACACCAGCAAGAAAGAGAAACTAATTTCCAAAAACAACAGGAGAGTTGTCAGGGAGAAGGCATTCACATCTGAGGGAAAGAAGATTTTAGACCACCGGGAAACAAAATATAACTTCCACAAACACCTGTAGCATCTACAGAGAGAAGGCACTCACAACTGAGTGAAAGAAGAGTGCAGGCCAACAGCAAATAGAAATTAACTTCCACACATAAGTGGAAAATCTTCAGAAAGAAGGTAATCACACCGGAGTGAAAGAAGTTTGCACGTCCCCAAGAAACAGAAACTAACTTCCACACACACCTGGAATCCTTCAGAGAGAACACACTCACACCTGAGATATAGAAGATTGTAGACCACCAAGAAATAGAATATAACAACCATACACACCTAGAGCATCTTAAGAGAGAAGGCACTCACACTTGAGTGAAAGAAATGTGCAGGCTACCGGGAAACAGAAACTAACTTTCACACACACATGGAGAATCATCAGATAAAAGACACTCACATGTGAGTGAAAGAAGTGACCACACCTCCAAGAAAGAGAAAGAAATTTCCACACACATTTGGAGAATCTTCAGAGAGAAGGCACACACACTTGAAGGAAAGAAGATTGTAGACAACCAGGAAACAGAATATAACTTCCACACACACCAGGAGCATCTTCAGAGTGAAGGCATTCACACATCAGCGAAAGAAGTGTGCACACCCCAGGAAAAAGAAACTAACTTTCTCACACACCTGGAGAATCCTGAGAGAAAAGGCAGTCATACCAGAGGGAAAGATGATTGTACACTATCAGGAAACAGAATATAACTTCCACACACTCCTGAAGCATTCTTGAAGGGAAGGTACTCACACCAGAGTAATAGAAGTGTGCAAGCCACCAGGAAAGAGAAACAAACTTTTACACACACCTGGGGCATCTTCCCAGAGAAGGAACTCTAACCTGAGTGAAAGAAGAGTGAAGCCACCAGGAAACAAAAACTAACTTTCACACACAGGTTGAGAACTTTAGAGAGAAGGCACTCATACCTGAGTGAAAGAAGTGTGCATGCCCCTAGGAAAGAGAAACTAATTTCCACAAACACCTGGAGAATCTTCTGAGAGAAGGCAGTCACACCTGAGGGAAAGAAGATTGTAGACCATCTGAAAACAGAAACTAAATTCCACACACACTAGGAGCATCTTCAGAGAAAAGGCCATCAAACCTGAGTGAAAGATGTGTGCTTGCCCCTGGAAAAGAGAAACTAAATTCCACACACATCTGGAGAATCTTCAGAGAGAAGGCACTTACACCTTACTGAAAGAAGACTGCAGACAACCAGGAAACAGAAAATAACTTACACACACACCTGGAAAATCTTCAGTGAGAAGGGACTCACACCTGGTGGAAAGAAGTGTGCACACTCCCAGGAAAGTGAAACTAATTTCTTCAAACACCTGAAGCATCTTCAGAGAGAAGGCACTCACATCTGAGTCAAATAAGTGTACCCACCCGCAGGAAAGAGAAAGCAACTTCTACAAAGCCTGGACAATCTTCAGAGAGAAGGGACTCACACCTGAGTGAAAAAAGTGTTCACGTCCCCATGAAATAGATACTAATTTCCACAAACACCTGGAGAATCTTAAAAGAGAAGTCACTCACACCTGAGGGAAAGTGGATTGTAGACCACCAGGAAACAGAAAATAACATCCATACACACATGGAGCATCTACAGAGAGAAGACACTCACACCTGAGGGAAAGAAGTGGGCATGTACCCAAGAAAGAGAAACTAATTTCCACAAACACCTGGAGGATCTTCAGAGAGAAAGCACTCACACTTGAGTGAAGGAAGAGTGCAGGCCACCAGGAAACAGAAAGAACTTCCACAAACACCTTCAGCATATTCAGAGAGATAGCTCTCACACCTGAGTGAAAGAAGTGTACACGCCCCAAGGAAAGAGAAACTAACTTACACACACACCTGGAGAATCTTCAGAGAGAAGAAAATAACACTAGAGTGAAAAAGGGTGCAAGCCACCAGGAAACAGAGAATAACTTCCAAGGACACCTGGAGAATCCTCAGAGCAAAGCACCCACACCTGAGTGAAAGCAGAGTGCAGGCCACAACGAAACAGAAACTAACTTCCACACACACCTGGAGAATCTTCAGAGAGAAGCCACTCAACAGAATGAAAGAAGTATGCACGCCCCCAGGAAAGAGAAACTAATTTCCACAAACACCTGGAGAATCTTGAAAGAGAAATCACTCACACCTGAGGTAAAGAAGATTGTAGACCACCACGAAACAAAAACTAACTTCTACACACACATGAAGAATCTCCAGAGAGAAGGCACTCACATCTGAATTAAAAAAGTGTGCACGACCTCAGGAAACAGAAACTAATTTCCACAAACACCTAGAGAATCTTCAGAGAGAAGGCACTCACACCTGAGGGAAAGAAGATTGTAGACCACCAGGAAACAGAATATAACTTCCACACACACCTGGAGATCAGAGAGAATGCACCCACTCCTGAGTGAAAGAAGAGTGAAGGCCACAGGGAAACAGAAAGTAACTTCCACACACACCTGGAGAATCTTCAGAGAGAAGGCACTCACACATGAGTGAAAGAAGAGTGCAGGCCAGCAGGAAACAGAAACTAACATTCACATACCCCTGGAGAATCTTCAGAGAGAAGGAACTCATACTTGAGTGAAAGAAGATTGCAGGAAACTATGAAAGAGAAATTAACTTACACACACACCTGGAGAATCTTCACAGAGAACTCACTCACACCTGAGTGAAAGAAGTGTGCACATCCCCAGGAAACAAAAACTAACTTCCACACATACCTGGAGTATCTGCAGAGAGAAGGCATTCACAACTGATTGAAAGATGAGTGCAGGCGACCAGGAAACAGAAACTAACTTTCAGACACACCTGGAGAATCTTCAGAGAGAATGCATTCACACCTGAGTGAAAGAAGTGTGCATGCCCCCAGGAAAGAGAAACTAATTTCCACAAACACCTAGAGAATCTTCAGAGAGAAGGCACTCACACCTGAGGGAAAGAAGATTGTAGACCACCAGGATACAGAATATAAATTCCACACACACCTGGAGCATCTTCAGGGAGAAGGCAGTCACACCTGAGTCAAAGAAGTGTGCAGGCCACCAGGAAACAGAAACTAACTTCCACACACACCTGGTGCATCGTCAGAGACAAGGCACTCACCTATGAATGAAAGAACAGTGCAGATCAGTAAACATAAACAAACTTCCAGACACACCTGGAGAAATTTCAGAGAGAAGGCAATCACACCTGAGTGAAAGAAGTGTTCATATCCCTAAGAAAGAGAAATAAATTTCCAGAAACACCTGGAGAATCTCCAGAAAGAAGGCACTCAAACCATGGGAAAGAAGATTGTTGGCCAGCAGGAAACAGAATATAACTTCCACACACACCTGGAGCATCTTCATAGAGAAGGCAATCTCTCCAGAGTGAAAGAAGAGGCCAGGCCACCAGGAAACAGAAACTAACTTCCAGACATACCTGGAGATTCTTCAGAGAGAAGGCACTCACACCTGAGTGAAAGAAGTGTTCACACCCCCAAGAAAGAGAAATTAATGTCCACAAACACCTGGAGAATCTTCAGAGAGAGGCACTCACACCAGAGTGAAAGAAGAGTGCAGGCCATCAGGAAACAGAAACTAACTTCCACACATACCTGGAGAATTTTCAGAAAGAAGGCACTCACACCTAAGAGAAAGAAGTGTTCACACCACTAAGAGAGAGAAATTAATTTCCACAAACACCTGGAGAATCTACAGAAAAAAGCACTCACACCTGAGGGAAAAAAGATTGTAGACCACTAGGAAACAGAATATAACGTCCAGACACACCTGGAGCATCTTCAGAGAGAAGGCACTCACTCACAACTGATTGAAAAGTGAGTGCAGGCCACCAGGAACCTGAAACTAATTTCCACACAGTTCATAGAGAAGGCAATCTCTCCAGAGTGAAAGAAGAAACCAGGCCACCTGGAAACAGAAACTAACTTCCAGACACATCTGGAGAATCTTCAGCGAGAAGGTACTCACACCTGAGTGAAAGGAGTATTCACACACCTAAGAAAGTGAAATTAATTTACACAAACACCTGGAGAATCTCCAGAAAGAAGTCAGTCACAACTGAGGGAAAGAAGATTGTAGATCACCAGGAAACAGATTATAATTTCCACACACACCTGGAGCATCTTCAGATAGAAGTCACTCACAACTGATTGAAAGGTGAGTGCAGGCCACCAGGAAACAGAAACCAACTTCCACACACACCTGGAGTATCTTCAGAGAGAAGGCATTCTCATAGGAATGAAAGAAGAGTGCAGGCTAACAGCAAACAGAAACTAACATCCACAAAAACCTGGAGAATCTTCAGAGAGAAGGCACTGACAAATGAATTAAAAAAGAGTGCAGAGTAATTAAGATGTGTGTCTGTCTTTGAGGTACTGTATGACTGACTTAGCTATAGTAATTCACAAAATAATTTCAAAAACGATGTATATAAGGCACATTATAAATTAAAGGAATTAATTTTAAACAAAAAAGATTAAAAATTGTTATCATATGCAGTTTGGGTAACATTGACTTTCATCTTTATTTGTAGCATTTGTTATTCCACAACACAAACTTGCAAAAGCCATATCTCATAAATTTGACAATCAAAGGGGATATGTCTACTAATGCTTCCTGTTTCAGAGGGTGTGAACAGTTTTGGTATTAAGAGAATCTCTACTGAGGTAGTCCTGAAGTTTCCCAGGGGAAAGCTTTTCCCAGATAGAGAAGTTTACCTAGGTATTGATTTCTTCTGGCCATTTGTCCTCGTCCTCCAGACACTAGAGTAAAACATACCAGGTGTGTTCATGGAGTACCTTCATGGGAAGGCAGTTGTTTTCTAGAGAATCAGTAATCTGAGTATTTCATTTGCACAATAATTCTCTCCACCACAACAGAACAAGGAAATCAGGCATTGAAAGGAACTGGTGAGTCAACTCTTTTTCTCCAATCTAGCATGTTAGAGGTTGAAGAAAGAATTTGTGTTACAGATGTCCTGTTATTCCTACTACAGAAAAAGATTGTTTAGTCAGAGGTGAGAGTGAAGTATTAAGCAATGAATATGTAGCCTCAGTATTAAATAGAAAGCCTTTGCCCACAGCTTTCCATAGGTAAAGAGAATAGACTACCTTTGGGGCTGCCATCCCTAGAACCATTGTACCAAATAGTTGGCTGTCCGTGAAGGCATCATTATCATGGACCAAGTATTACTGGTGGACAATGTTGTGCCCATCTCCCAGGTTGCCAGAGTGGGCTGAGATCTGCATTTTCTCCCCCAGAGTCCCAAGGTCAGATTCCAGTGGCAGGTAGCATCCCTTATCAAGCATGCACCCACTTTCTACCCTCAATTCCTGAGTTTCAGACTTACCTCTGCCTGAGTACCTCTTTTTAGCCTTTGCCTCACCAAGTCCTCTTGGTCACACGACCTCCCTGTCTACCCTAAGTTTTTCTATTGACCACAGTGAAAGAGCTGCCCATTGATTCAGCCTGAGAGGAATCTTGGGTGTCTTCCCGGATCTTTTAAGGGTGTCTGTTAGGAGGTTTAACACGGACCACTTGCCTCCACTTGAGGGGTGGCAAACTAGTGCTTTAAGCCAAGAGCATAGCAAGGTCACAGGTTTATAAAAGAGACACCACTGATGCAGCAGGGGAAGAATCAATTTGAAACACCTTACTTGACTGAGAAAGTTACAACTCAAAAAGGGCAGCACGGAGAGCAGGTAGTCCCCATGTTTGTACCACAACCAGAAATGTTGATCCAGTTTGGCCATTTCTTGTGAACAAAAAATATGTTGTTCAAGGGTGGCAGCAGTTACACATACATAGTCTGTCATCTTATCTTAGGAAAAAAAGCCAAGAGGTGTGCAGAGTCATTTAAAGATCCAGGGGAAGAAGTGAAAATGTCAGGTAGTAAGAAAAAGAGGCTAGTGTGTTAAAGGATAAAGTCTGCTCCTGTTTTTCTTTGCTTCGTTTTCAATGGAGTAACTCATGACCTTGAGTAGTGATCTCAAAAGCCCTAACCAATGAAATATAGCTTCAGGCAGGCAGAAGAAAATACAGAGCAGCAGATTTAACATTATTGTGGCAGACTGATGCTGAATAATTGATGTTTGTCACTTTCAGCAAGTACACAGCAATCTGATGAGGTTTTAAACAAAGTCTCAAAACAAAACTAACCCTTACTTGGAGATTCCCTTTTCAGTTAGGCCAGCCTATTCAAAGATTTTTCATGAATTTACCTTTGCAAATATTACCCCTTACATAGACCATTTTTGGCATGCTGAAGCCCTATGTTTGTCAGAGAATTTTCTTCTTGGATTGGCATCTGTAGCTCAAGCAGCTAGGGCGCCAGCCACATACACCAGAACTGGCAGGTTCAAATCCAACCCAGGCCCACCAAACAACTATAACCAAAAAAAATGTGGTTGTTGTGGTGGTGCCTTAGTCCTAGCTACTTGGGAGGCTGAGGCAAGAGGACTGTTTAAGCCCAAGAGTTTGAGGTTTCTGTGAGCAATTATGTTACAGCACTCTACCCAGGGCAACAGCTTGAGACTCTGTCTCAAAAAGAAAAAAAAAATCAAAACAAGATTTTCTTATTAAGTCATCACTAATTTTAGGAGAAATATTGTTATTAGGTTTTGTGCTACACAAAATCATTCTCTTTCCTTTTAGTGTTCCTTGCCACCCATGTCTCTTTATATTCATGAGTTTCTTCATATCTCTCTCTGCTAAATACTAGTTCCTTCTTGCTTTAATTTTTTTTTCCAATTTTGAATGGAAATGCAATCTCAGTCAAGTCTTTTTTATTTAAAGGCCTGGGAAGGAGGTCTGTGGTTTTTCCAGGATTTAGGTCTCTAGCTTAGCGTTCATACTTCATCAAACAGTGGGGTAAGCCAGCTTGAAGGTACTAAAAAAATAAACAAGGCATCATCAACCAGGGGGCAGAGGGACTTTAGAGTACCCTGTAGGTTTGTATTTTACCTTCCATTTTTAAGAAAGATAAGAGAGGGAAACAGAGGCCCTGAATATTCAGGGAGAGCAGAAGGGTGGCTCTACTCTTACAAACATCAGTTTTTACTATGACACAGAGAGACAGTTACCCAACAACCAGCCTTCCCAGCATCTGAAAGTGGTCCTTGCTCTGAGGCTAGAGAATGTCCACCAAACTTAAAAGATTTCCAGAGAATCAGAGCTTATTCAGGGATTTGACAGGGTCTGGAAGGCAATTTTGACCCCCCATCTCCAGATAAAAATGTTATCTCCAGGACATCTCTCTAGTAGTGAGGGGATGGTCCCAGCAGAGGCTGCTTCCTGAGCCACTCCTGACTCCAGGAAATCATAGTCATGGTGCAGGAAGGGCTCTGGCCTGGTGTCTTCTTGCCTGACCCTAGAGTAACCCTGTTCCTCATAATCTTCTTCCCTAGTGGTAGCAACCATTTTAAAAGCTTCCTTCTGCTCTTCGGGACTGAAGCTGGCCTGGCTTTCTCTTGCTGTCTCTTCATCCCAATTCTTTATCAAGACCTTAAAAATCTGGTTTAATGTTCTACTTGTGGAGCCAGAGGTCTCTTTTTTTTTTTTTGAGACAGAGCCTCAAGCTGTCCCCCTGGGTAGAGTGCCATGGCATCACAGCTCACAGCAACCTCCAACTCCTGGGCTCAAGCAAGTCTCCTGCCTCACCCTCCCAAGTAGCTGGGCCCACAGGCACCCAGCACAATGCCTGGCTATTTTTGGTTGCAGCCATCATTGTTGTTTGGTGGGCCCGGGCTGGATTCGAACCCACCACCTTAGGTGTATGTGGCTGGCACCTTAGCCACTTGAGACACAGGCGCCAAGCCCAGAGGCCTCTTTGTATGCTTTTGAATATCAGGCCCAATTAGGGGATGATGTGCATTGTGGAGATGAAAAAAAAAAAAGGGTCATGGAGCAGGGGTAGGTAACGAGCTACATTACCTGGAAAGCAAAGAGAGTGAGAGCTATAAGTGTAACAAGTAATGTGTATCAGGCAGTGTGAATTCAGAATGTCTAATGTTCCATTACCTTACCTTGCTGAAAATGTACTTTCCTCCCGGATTTTGGCACTAAAATGTCACATAGTTGAAAGGATGTCAATGTGTGATCCCTGGTTTTAGCTTCCAGGTGACAAAGCATAGTTACTGGTATCAACACAGTGGAACAAATGAGCAGCACAAGTAGATACAAGTGAGTAAAAGGTCAAACTTTATTAAAAGACGGTATGCTCCAAGGAAGGAAGATATCTACCTTATCAAGTGGAGAACACCCTGGGTTAGTGAGATTTTTCCCCTTCGTGCTGATTTTCCAAATCTATGTTAAGTGGTAGTGGTGGTAATATATGTACCATTTTTACTGGAAAGGGGGAGAATTTCCCTAATGGAGAGTCTTCCTATTTCTAGCCCTGTAAAGCAATTTCCAGAAAGTTCCCATAGTATTTGTAAACTGTGATAAAAGTGGTGAAAATTTTACTGTTTATGAAAATGGGTCATTTTAGGCTACTGACACTTACTTGTATTCATGCTGCAAAGACCCATTTTTGTGGCCTTTGCCATATCTCCACACTGTGACCTCTCTACTTCTGAGAGTCATTTTTGTAAAGTAAACATCAGTCCAGTTTTTGAAAGCCTTCCTGAAATGCTTTTCTTTCTTGGCAGCCTACTCTGCTAATTTTGTTCCTTCTTATTATGGACAAGGGATTCCCTAGACTCATTTGCCCCTCTCTCTCCTTAGCGCTATGGAACAGGATAAACACAACTTTAAGATATCATTGACATTTGTAGAGTATTTATTCCACATGAATTATGATTAGAAAAGTATGGGAAATATTTAAACACATTGTCATATTCTTCACATATATAGAATATCTCTATGAATTCTGTAATGTACTGAAATGTATGACTACTGGTTATAAGATTCGACACTGTCTTCACAGTTGTAGGGGTTTTCTCTGTCATAAATTTCATATAGAGAATGGTCTGAGCACAAGTTAAGCACTTGGTCCCTTCTTCACATTTATAGCCTTTCTGTTCAACATGAATTCTACTGTGTACAGAAAACTGTGATTATTGGCATAAAGCTTCCACACACTTTCACATTGTGATTTTTCTCTGACGTGATTGCTCTTATGTTTACTAAGGGCCAAGAATCAGCTAAAATCTTTGCCATATTATTTTCATTTGTAAGATTTCTCTCCAATATGAATTTTCTTACATGTAGTAAAGTTTGAGCTCTGGTTAAGTGCATCGCTACACTGTTCAGTTTTAGGATTTCTTTCCAGTGTAAATTGTTATAACCTTAGTAAGTTATAAACACCAAGGAAGCTACTGTCACTTTCTTCATATTTATAGGGTTTCCATGTTATCGCTCTCTCTCTTTTTTTTAATGTACAGGCTGGTTTGATCCTGAGTTAAAGTATTTGCCACACTATTCATGTTTGTAATGTTTCTCTCCATAATGAATTTTTTTATGTACAGAAAGGTTTGAGTACCAGTTAAAGAATTTGCCACACTCTTGACATTCATAGGGTTTTTCCCCAGAATGAATTCTTTTATGTACAGACAGGGCTGAGGACTTGTTAAAGGCTTTGCCACATTGTAGACATTGGTGGGGTTTTTCCCCAGAATGAATCCTTTGGTGTGCAGAGAAGGCTGAGTAATGCTTAAAGGCTTTGCCACATTGTCCACATTTGTGGGGTTTCTCCCCAGAATGAATTCTTTTATTCACAGAAAGGGATGAAGAATCATTAAAGGCTTTTCCACATTCTTCACATTTGTAGGGTTTCTCTCCAGAATGAATTCTTCTATGTACAGACAGGGTTGAGGAATGGTTAAAGGGTTTGCCACATTCTTCACATTTGTAGCATTTCTCCTCAGAATGGATTCTTTTATGTATAGAGAGATATGAGGAATTTTTAAAGGCTTTTCCACATTCTTCACATTTGTAGGGTTTCTCTCCAGAATGAATTCTTTTATGTACAGAAAAGTTTGAGTACCTGTTAAAGACTTTGCCACATTCCTCACATTTGTAAGGTTTCTCCCCAGAATGAGTTCTTTTATGTATAGAGAGATGTGAGGAATTTTTAAAGGCTTTTCCACATTCTTTACATTTGTAGGGTTTCTCTCCAGAATGAATTCTTTTATGTACAGAAAGGTGTGAGGACTGCTTAAAGGCTTTGCCACATTCTTTACATTGGTGGGGTTTCTCCCCAGAATGAATTATTTTATGTATAGAGAGGGTTGAGGAATCATTAAAGGCTTTTCTACACTCCTCACATTTGTAGAGTTTCTCTCCAGAATGAAGTCTTTTATGTACAGAAAGTTTTGAGTACCTGTTAAAGACTTTGCCACATTCTTCACATTTGTAGGATTTCTCTCCAGAATGAATTGTTTTATGTACAGAAAAGGTTGAGTACCTGTTAAAGGCTTTGTCATATTCCACACATTTGAGGGGTTTCTCCCCAGAATGAATTCTTTTATGTACAGAAAGGTTTGAGTACTGGGTAAAGGCTTTGCCACATTCTTCACATTTATAGGGTTTCTCTCCGGAATGAATTCTTTTATGTCTAGAAAGGTGTGAGTACCGGGTAAAGGTTTTGTCACATTCTTGACATTTGTAGGGTTTCTCTCCGGAATGAATTCTTTGATGTACAAAAAGGTTTGAGTAATTGTTAAAGGCTTTGCCACAGTCTTCACATTTGTAGGGATTCTCTACATTATAAATTGTGTTATAGTTAGAATATTTTTTGCTGTGGCTAAGACACTTGTCATCATTCTCACAACGGGAGATTTTCTCTGCAGTATGAAGCCCCCTGTGCTTAGATAGTCTTGAGTGAGAGTTAAAGACTTTGGAACGTTCTTTACATTTGTACTGCTTTCCCACAAAATGGGTTATCTTATGGTTACCAAAGTTTGAGCATAGTTTTAAGGCTTTCCCATACTTTTTACACTCAAATGTTATCTCCATGGTATACATCATCTTATGTCCATTTACATTTGATAATTTTCTGACAACTTTGAAATGTTTACTGCATTGGTAGATTTTACCATGCATAGCTGTTAAACTTTCGTCTAGTCCCTTGTAACATACTTTCTGCTGCTTATACTCATACACCCTATCCCAGTCTTTCATTGAGTTTAAATCTCAGGGCTATCATTTTCATATCTTCTCAGGATTATCTCTGGTAATAAAATATTCATGCCCAACACTTGTGAATTGCTCTGGATGGAATGATTAGATATAACTGAAAGAAATTTAAAAATACAAAATTATGCCATTGAGTTTCATCACAATTGAATGAATATACATTACAAATTTTGTCTGTAAAATTATGTCCAGCACAGTAGCAAAAATGGCATAGTACAGCACACATTTCCTAATAATTTTTGAGATACATATAAGTAAGAAATAAATACTGCATTTTAGCGATTATAAAAAGCAAGTGAGAATTTTCAGTCCACCAGGTGAGCACAATGTGAAGAAGCATACACAGGCTGGGCACAGTGGTTCATGTTTGTAAACCTAGCACCCTGGGAGAGTGAGTGAGTGGATTGGTTCACCATAGGCATTTGAGAGCAGTCTGAGCCAGAGTGAAACCCTGTTTATACCAAAAATAGAAAAAATTAGTAGGGCGTGTGGCAGACACTTGCAGTCCCAGCAACTCAGGAAGCTGAGGCAAGAGTTATCTCTTGATCCCAGGAGGTTAAGGTTGCTGTTAACTATAATATCACAGCACTCTATCTGTAGTGAAAGATACTCTGTCTCAAAAATATATAACTATATAAAATAAAATAAGAAAAAATGATAATGACCATTGGTACAAAGTATGGGAAGAAAAGTTTGTTGTACTTAGAGACCAGAGACATTCCCCAATTTGAAAACAGCATTGTCCACATGAAACTAAACTTTTTCCTCAAAGGAAAAATAGAGACCTGCTTGAACTCTACTGGCTTTTCTAAAGATAGGTTTCGTCTCTTATGAGTGAGAGTGCTGAAGGGAATGGTGCTATATTTTATGAAGCTGACAGGGGGAGCTGAAACCAAAGGTAAAATATCATTACAGCACAACAGAGACTCCAAGACAACAGACAGATTCAGGTCCAGCAAGTGATTACAAGCTCTGAGGAGGAAATGAAGGGAAAGTGCTTCAGCTAGAAAATATCCACACAATTCCACAGGCAAAACACTTTCACAATGTATACTGAACTGCCTCACATCTTTAGTATAATTTGTGTCAGAGTTCTACAAGATAAAGCGACATCATGGATTTTCTGAAAGGTGTTTCATGTGGCTCAGCACCCATAGCACAGTGGTTTAGGTGCCAGCCACAGACCCTGAGGCTGGTGGGTTAGAAACCAGCCTGGGTGAACTTAACAACAATTACAACTGCAACAACAAATAGCCAGGTACTGTGGTGGGCACCTGGGAGGCTGAGGTGAGAAACTCCCTTAAGCCTGAGAGTTTGAGGCTGCTGTGAGCTGTGACACCACGGCAGTCTACCAAGGGTCACATAGTGAGACTCTGTCTCAATAAAAAACAAAAGAAAGGTGCCTTTTGTGATCCTCAAAAATCAATGAAAGATTACAAATGTAAAAAATAATAGGGTGACATAACCCAAAGAAACAAAATAAATAATGTAGAATCAACCATAGAAAATGGAGTAATCTAAATTACCTAAGAGTTTTATCTTCATGATGGTAAATGGGTGAAATGGGAACGATACAAAAAACTAAATAAAATCATAAAAATGGAGATATCAATAAAAGAGTAAGGCTTTAAAAAAAGAGAAATTCAGGTGGCATCTGTGGCTCAAAGGGGTAGGGCACTGGCCCCATATGCCAGAGGTGGCAGGTTCAAACCCAACCCCATCCAGAAACTGCAAACAAACAAACAAACAAAGAGAAATTCCTACGTTGAAGAACACAGTGGAAAAGACTGAGAAATTTTCAAAGGGAAGAAAAAGAATACAGAATATCAAGTTCACCACACTTCAGCTAGTAGAAACACAAAGAGATTCATAAAAAGACACATGAAGATTAAACATATCAAAGCCACACAAGAGTATCCTGAAAGCCACTAAAGGAAACAGATGTGTCATCTCTAAGCATGTTCTTCTGAGATTATTAGTGGATTTTTCAACACACACCTTCCCTATCAAAAAAGAGTTGGATGATATAGTCAAAGTGCTGAAAGAACAGAAATTTTAAAACACATGTACTATATCCACTATATCCAGCAAAACATCCCTTCGAGATAAATAAAAAAAATAGACATTTATCAAGAGAAATGAATGCTGAAAAGTGCCAAAGAAGAATTGTCAAAGGAAGCCCCTTTCATTGAAAGTGAAATTATGCTAGAGAACAATGCTAAACAATAAGTAAATCTGAAAAAAAAACCTAAGTACATTTCAGTAAAATTTTGTATTATTATAATGATAGGGCAAAAAGCACTTTTATTTATTTTTATTTATTTATTTTGTAGAGACAGAGTCTCACTTTATCACCCTTTGTAGAGTGCCGTGGCGTCACACAGCTCACAGTAATCTCCAACTCCTGGGTTTAAGATGTTCTCTTTGCCTTAGCCTCCGGAGTAGCTGGGACTCCAGGTGCCTGACACATTGCCCAGGTATTTTTTTGTTGCAGTTTGGCAGGGGATGGGTTTGAACCCACTGCCCTTGGTTTATGGGGCCAGAGCTCTACCCAGTCAGTCACAGGTGCCACCTCGTTTTTTGTTTTTTGAGACAAAAACTTAAGCTGTCACCCTAGGTAGAGTACCATAGCATCACAGCTCACAGCAACCTCAAACTTTTGGGCTTAAGTGATTCTCCTGCCTCAGCTTCCCAAGTAGCTGGGAATATAGGTACCTGTCACAACACCAGGCTATTTTTTGGTTGTAGCTGTCATTGTTGTTTGGCAGGCTGGGGCTGGATTCAAACCTGCCAGCTCCAGTGTGTGTGGCTGATGCCCTAGCCGCTGAGCTACAGGAACCGAGACCAGAAAGCTCTTTTAATCATGCTTTCAAATTCAAAGACAAAAACAGAATCTTGACATGAAACTTCTGTTAATGGTATAGGTATTCAATGTAACAAGATGAAATTGGTGACATCAAGTGAAAGACAAGCTGGGTAAGTTGAAATCCTAGCACTTGGGATGTCAAGGCAGATGGATTTCCTAAGCTCATAGTTTCCACACCAGTCTGAGACAGAAAGAGACCTCAGCTCTAAAAATAGCCGGGTGCTGTGGCAAGTGCCTGTAGTACCAGCTACTAGGGAGTCTGAAGCAAGAGAATCGCTTCAGCCCAAGAGTTGTAGGTTGCTGTGAGCTATGACGCCAAGGCACTCTAATGAGGGTGAGAAAAGTGAGATTCTCTCAAAAAACAACACAAAACAAAACAAAAAAACAAGACAGGCATCATGGCAGGTTCCTGTACTTTCAGCTATTGGAGAGACTGAAGCAAGACGATCTCTTTAATCCAAGAGTCTGAGGTTGCTGCGAGCTATAACAATGCTACAACACTATACTCAGGGACACAGAGTGAGACTCACAAAAACCAAAACAAAACAAAAACCACAGAATAACAAAATAAGAAATACAAAGAGATAGAATTTTTGCATTCAATTGAAGTTAGCTTGATATGAGTCTGAATAATATTAATAATATTGTTTTTATCTTTAAGAACGTTTTATAATTTCCATTCTTCAAGGTGTTCAGAAAGAAAATATCTATAGAATTCATGTGAAGTAAACTAAAAAAGCAATAACTAATTATGAAAATCAATAAAACATAAATGAAGGTAGCAAGAGAAGAAATGAGGAGAAAATAACTAGAACAAATAAATTAATAGTACTTTAACTCATTTATAGTTAATGTAATTAACTCAATAATCTAAAAAGATGATATGGATGAATAGACTTACAAAAAATGAGTTTCTACAATATTAGGTCTAGAGAAAACTCCTTGTAATTTTATGGACTCAAGTAGGCTACAAGTAAAAAGACAAAAAATCTGTATGCCAAGCAAATAGTAATTCAAAGTGGGTGAAGTAGCTATAATTATATGAGACAGTATACAGTTGTGGCCTAAACAGGCAAGACAGAAATGTAGCAGTAATAGAATAGGCTCCTTTACAAAGAAATCCTCACTATCTCACTATCTATTATATATACTCACACACCTCCTTTAGGTATATTACATATCTTATACAATATAAGCATGTATGTATAACATCATTGATTCTAAACATAAGAAATAAATCATGGCAAAAGCAAAGGAAGAAACAACCACCTGGTCATTAATTTAAGAATCTAGTTTTATTTTTTCCCCCTTTTTAAAAGTTTCAGATTAATATGAGGGCACAAATAATTAGATCACATGACAGGCATGATGGCTCATGCCTATAGTCATAGCATTCTGGGAAAGTGAATAGCTTGAGCTCATGTGTTCCAGACCAGTCTGAGCAGAGCGAGACCCCTATCTCTACTAAAAATAGAATAATTGGGCTCAGTGCCTGTAGCTCAAGCAGCCTAGGCATCAGCCACATACACCTGAGCTGGGGGATTCAAATCTAGCCCAGGCCTGCCAAACAACAATGATGGCTACAGCCAAAAAATAGCTGGGCATTGTGACAAGCACCTACAGTCACAGCTACCTGGGAGGCAGAGGCAAGAGAATCGCTCAAGCCCAGGAAGTTGCTGTGAGCTGTGATGCCAGAGCACTCCATCCAGAGTAATAGCTTGAGGCTCTCTAAAAAAAATAAAATAAAATAAAAAATAACTGGGACAAAAGAATCACTTGAGCCCAAGAGTTGGAGGTTGCTGTGAGCCAAGACAACATGGCACTCTACCCAGGGCAACAACTTGAGACTCCATCTCAAAAAAAAAAAAAAATTAGGTTACAATGTTTGCATTTGTTAGGTAAAGTCCCCCTTATAGTTGTGTCCCTCACCAAGGAGGTGTACCATATACCCTTACATAAGACATCATTTTTTTTTTTTGAGACAGGAGACTCAAGCTGTCCCCCTGGGTAGAGTGCCATGACATCACAGCTCACAGCAACCTCCAACTCCTGGGCTCAAGCAAGCCTGCTGCCTCAGCTTCCCAAGTAACTGGGACCACAGGCGCCCACCACAACACCTAGCTATATTTTTTGGTTGCAGCCGTCATTATTTGGCGGGCCCGGGCTGGATTCGAACCCACCACCTTGGGTGTATGTGGCTGGCCCCTTAGCCACTTGAGCCACAGGTGTGAGCCATAAGACACCATTTTTAATAATCAATTGAAAGATTAGAAAAAAAGATTAATAAGATAACAGACAATTTGAACATTATGTACTACTTAGACCTAACAAGCATGACAGAACTCTCTAGTCAAAAGTAGCAAAATAAGGCTGGGCATGGTGTCTCAGGGCTGTAATCTTAGCACTCTTGAAGGATGAAGCTGGAGGATTGCTTGAAGCCAGGAGAGCTTGTGAAGAACCTGAGCAAGAGTGAGACCTCCTCTCTAAAAAATAGCAGGGCGTTGTGGTAGATGTCTGTACTCCCATGTACTTGGGAGGCTGAGGCAAGATATATGCTTTATCCTGGAAGTTTGAAGTTACCGTGAACCACGATGACACAGCATTCTACCAAGGGCAACAGTGAGACTTTGTCTCAATTAAAAAAAAAAAATGAAAGGGCGGTGCCTGTGTCTCAGTGAGTAGGGTGCCAGCCCCATATACTGAGGGTGGCAGGTTTGAACCCGGCCCCAGCTAAACAACAACAACAACAACAACAACAAAAATAGCTGGGCATTGTGGCAGGTGCCTGTAGTTCCAGCTACGCGTGAGACTGAAGCAAGAGAATGGCATAGCCCCAAGAGCTAAAGGTAGCTGTGAGATGTGACGCCTCAGCACTCTAGCAAGGGTGACAAAGTGAGACTCTGTCTCTTAACAAAAGAAAAAAAAAAGAAAGAAAGAGTGACAAAGGATTGAACTGACATTTTTCAAAGAAGATATATAAGTAGCCAACAAGCATTAGAAAGGGTGCTCAAAATTAGTAACTATTGAAGAAATGCAAAGCAAAATCACAATGAAATAT
>CAUYQV010149358.1:0-24499 GCA_963574575.1 Galagoides demidoff
GGACCACAGGCGCCCGCCACAACGCCTGGCCATTTTTTGGTTGCAGCCATCATTGTTGTTTGGCGGGCCTGGGCTGGGGATTCGAACCCGCCACCTTAGGTGTACATGGCTGGCGCCTTAGCCGATTGAGCCACAGGCGCCAAGCCTTCTTTTCCTTTCTTGATGCTATGATTCCAGGAAAAGAGTTCAAGGGTGTTTTCTTCAGACCATGAAAGTCAGCGAACTTGGTAGCCAATTGTTCTAACAAGTGGATAGTTCCACTTTGCAGTTTGGACTATAGAAAAGTCATCCTGTAATCACATTGTTAAAGTATTCAGAATTTATGCCTCAAATACACTTTCATGTCTGTGGTGTAGAGGGTACTTTTGTCTTTCGCCTGGATTCAGTCACCCAGAGTGGGAACATCCTGATGCATAATCATTAGAAGCGCAGTCAAAACTGTGCATCACTTGATCCAGCTCATATTTAGTGAGGTCACATCTGCTTTCTGTCTGTGTTTGTTCAGGGATGAAAGCACAGAAGCGCCAGGGCTTCTTTATGTTCCCATGTTTTCATCTAGCAGGCGAGGAGCACAGGAGGTCTGTTGTTCGTCATTCCTGGCTAACATCAAAGCCTGTTCCGGCAAAGCTGTTGCTAATCGTGGGCAGGATGACCCTTGAGAACATTGATAATGCTACTGCCTGGAAAATAGTTCTTACTTCTGCAGCACATTTTGTCTGGAAAAAGTGGTACCTGCCATCATTTGCCTAACTTTTAACAGAAAACTTCCTCTGTGCAAATGAGTAACAGTGTGCCTGCAAAATTATATTCCTCCACGCTCACATTCCCCTTTTCAAAGCTTGTGGGAATTTCTTTCTTAAGAAGGACGCTGTGGCGATGATGAGTCAAAGGAGAAAGGAGAGTACATTTCCTTTTGCCTTACTGTTTTTGTTTTTCTTCTTTGGGAGATCATGAACAGAATGCAGTTAAATTACAGGCGGCTGTGACTGTCTTCTCTACTTCCTGTTTATGATCCAAAGTAATTCATATTTATGACAATTCAAATTGCTCCCAAGGTCATAGAATTTAATTCTGTGTTCGGGAGTAAACATTATTTGTCTATTTTATTTACTCATTTATTTGTTCGTGTGTTCATTTGTTCAGGGAACAGTTGTTGAGCACCTACTAATTGCTGGGCACTTATCAGAGGATGATATGTTATGTAGATAAATAATAAAGCAGGGTGACCACCAGTGCTGGCAGAGGAGGGGTGCCAGGGAAGGCCTCGCTGATATTTGACCAGAGGCTTGAAGTAGGAAGCAAAGTTGACTATGCAGGAATCTTGGGGAACAGGCAGAGGTGGAGAGAACATCCAGGGAAAAGGGCCTGAGGTAGGGGTGTCTTAGAAAAGCTCCAGACACAGCAGGCAAGTCGGTGTGGCTGGGGTGGAGCTGGTCAATGGCCAGGGAGTGGCAAGTGAGGTCAGGCAGGTTGTTGGGAGTGGTAGAGGCTGAGAGCAACTCATGCAAGGCCCTGTGGGCTGTGGGGAGGCCTTTGGTTTTACTGAGTTAGGTGTAGCTGTGGAAGGGTTGACAGGGGCAGGGGCAGACACAGGGAGACTTGTTGGGAGGCTGTTGCTTTAGTCAGGAGAGAAGTTATGGTGATTGGGATCAAATTGATGAGTTGTTAAGAAATCATTAGCTAGATGTATTTTAAAGGCAGAACCTCCAATAGTTGTATTATTTTGGACATGAGATATAAGAGATGGGGAGTCAGTGATGACTCAAGGATATTGGTATAGGCAGCTAGTGGGGTACAGTTGATTCACTGAGCACATACTGTGTGCTAAACCCTGTTCCAGGGGTTTGTATAATAATGTATTGATCTTCATAATGCTGTGGATTTCAGTGAAAAGTTTTTTTCTGAAAAACTGCTGAAATGCTGAACTTACACTAAAAAACCCCATAAATTGGGTGGTGCCTGTGGCTCAGTGGGTAGGAAGCTGGCCCATATACTGAGAGTGGCAGGTTGGAACCTGGCCCCAGCCAAACTGCAACAAAAAAATAGCCGGGTGTTGTGGCAGGCTCCTGTAGTCCCAGCTACTGGGGATCACCTAAGCCCAAGAGCTGGAGGTTGCTGTGAGCTGTGACACCACAGCACTCTACTGAGGGCAACTAAGTGAGACTCTGTCTCTAAAACAAACAAACAAACAAACCAACCCCATAAATCTTAAAGTGTAATTTTAAGTGCATCAAGTGTAAGCATGCTATATTTATGTGCATATATAAATATGTATACTTATCATGTAACCACCAGCCAAATCAAGATATAAAACATATCTAACTCTGCAGGGGTTCCTCTGCTAAAGGTAACCACTGTTTTTACCCTCATCACCATAGTTTAGTTTTGTGTGTTTTCAAACTTCATATAAATAGAACCATGCCATACATACTCTTTTGAAAACGTTCATTCCTTCAAGGTATAGGGGGCTTGCTCTGTTGTCTAGGATAGCGAGCTATGTAGTGGGGCCATGTAGTGCACTGCAGCCTCAAACTCCTGGGCTCAAATGATCCTCCTGCCTCAGCCTCTGCAGTAACTGGGACTGCAGGCATGCGCCACTGTATCTAGCTAATTAAAAACAATTTAGTCTCACTGTGTTGTTCAGGCTGATCTTGAATTCCTGGCCTCAAGTGATCTTCCCGCCTTAGCCTCCCTAAGTGCTAGATTTACTCTTTCCTTAAATTAAGTTTTTTATTGGCATGTAATTCACGTACCATAAAATTTACCCTTTAACATGTCCGGTTCAGAAGTTTTCTGTGTCTTGACGAGTTTGTGCAAGCATGGTGACTTTCTTTTCCAGAACTTTTTTCATCACCCTCAATGGTTGTAGCCATCAGCAGTCTCTCCCTATTCCCTGGTCCCCCCTCTCTATTTTTTTTTTATCTGCCTATCAGTTGATGGATATTTGAGTTGTTTCCTTTTTTAAAGTCTGTTATGAATAATGCTGCTACAAAATTTCATGTATGGGCTTTATGTGGACATGAAGAGGTTTTCAATTTTCTGAAGTGTGTACTTAGGAGGGAAAAGTACATACTTTCTTGGGGCTAGTTTCTCCGTTCAGCGTCAAGTCTACATAATTCACTTATGTTGTTACATGTGGTAGTAGTTAATTTTTTATTACTTTTTAGAATTGAATTCTGTGAACATACCACAATTTATTTGTCCATTCTCCTACTGATGGGCATTTAGTTTGTTTCCAGTTAGGGGCTACGAGGAGAGTGACATATTGCGACATGCTTTGCTGTGTCTTTTGGTGGGAAAAGCTGTCCTTTCTCTTTGGTAACATGGCAGTGGAATTGCTGGCTCATTCCTCGTTATCTGTCCTCTCTCCACATTCTGTCATGCTTGTTCATGTTGGTGCTGGGCACTCCCTTGTCCATGACTGGAGTGGAGGATGCCTGCTTCCTGCAGACCTGCTCCCAGAGCCTTCCTTGCCTGCCCAGGCACACGTTTAAGACAGACTTTCCTTCTTTTTATTTCTGTAAAGCATCTTTCAGGAATCCCTTCTTCCTTCTGTGTTTCTTCTTCTGTTGTTTAACAAAGCAGAGTCTAGTTCAAGCCTGTCTGCCACTCACCGTTTTGTACAGTTACCGGCTGGAGAGCCTGGGATGACTGATAAAGGCATGTTCCCTTTGAGGAGTGATTATGGGCTTTTGAGGGCCTAGATCCCTCTCAGAATCTGATTAAAGCTAAGTATTCCCCCATGGAAAAATGCACCTGCAAATACTACGCCTACACGTGTGCACACACATACAGTTTTTCTTACACTTTCAGAAGACGTGTGTGGGCCTCCATGAATCCCAGCCACTGTGGGTTCGTGGTTCCCAAATTAAATATCCTTATTGTCTACTTTGCAATGCCTTGTGTTTTTTCCTAAATACAACTTCCCTTGACTGTAAGATCTTCTGCTCCAAGCTGTCACTGTCAGCCGGCATAGACACATGGGAAGCCCGTGTGTGTAGTGATGTGTATAAAACTGGCTAATACAGAAGTCCTGACTTATGCCTGGCTGGCAAAGGAGGTAAGAGTTACCAGCACTTAGAGAGGTCATTTTAATTATTATTATATTCTCATTCTTTTTGGTTCTGCCAGCATTTGAGAATATTTCTGATTATACCTTTCACTATTCCTGTTAAACTTCTTAACTAGGGATTGAAATAAATACCCTGTGTTGGGCTGGGCTGTGCCCTCCCGGGCTGAGAAGACGCAGCCTGGGCTGCAGGGACACTGGCCCCTGGGTGGGGTGTGCTTCACACCAAGCTCTCAGCCTCACCAGAAGCCTCCCCTCCTTAGCCTGAGTTTCCTCAATGGATGAATAATGGGGCGCCACTCAACTGCAGAGTTCCTTGGAAAAGAACAGATGTGGACTAAATAAAGTAATTAAATAGGCCTTTTTCTAAAAGTGCTATTTAAAATACAGTAGAACCTCCGTAGTCGACCACCTCCCTACGTTGACCACTTCCTTAAGTTGACCTAATTTTCATAGACTGGCCATGTACCACATGTACATATGTGTACTGCAGGCCTAGTTCCTTATGTTGACCAGTTTGTTACAGTCTCTTGGATGGTCAGCTAACAGAGGTTCTGCTGTAATCTGGTAGCAGAATTTGCCATGGCCTTTTCTCATTCAGCAGTGTTACAGTAAACACTCGATTTCTACATCTTTTGAAACTTTGTTTTATGTTTTTCCTTATAAGAACAAATTGGGGCTTCATCTAGGAGGCAGTGTAGCACTATGACAAGACCTTAATGTATAGTTCATGATGAATTAGGCCTTTATTTCCTGACACAGTGAAAAGATTTTGTTTAGAAATTTATTACTTTAAACTTTTTACAACAGTAATAAAAAGTACAAAGTGAAAATCATTTTCTGTCTTCTACGAAGCCCATTTTCATTCCTCAGGGATAAACACTATTAATAGTGTGTCTTCCCAGAGTTTTTAATCACACCTATAAAAGCATTGTCTATTTTTGTTTGTTTTTATAACACTGGGGTGCATTTGTACAGTGGTGTGCAGTTTGCTTTTTCCATTTTGCACTGTGTTGCAGGTACCTTTCTATGTATCTTTCTACCTCCTTTTCTTGTTTTTATTGCTTAGCTTTTTTTTTTTGAGGCAGAGTTTCGCTCGGTTGCCCTGGATAGAGTGCCCTGGAGTCATCATAGCTCACAGCAACCTCATACTCTTGGGCTCAAGAGATCCTCTTGCCTCAGCCTTCTGAGGAGTGAGGACTCCAGGCACCTGCAATGACACCTGGATTGATTTTCTATTTTTAGTAGAGACAGGGTCTCTTGCTCAGGCTGGTCTTCTTTAGCTTATTTCCCTTTACCTTCCAGTTTTCAGAGTAATTTGTTGGTACTCTACCCTCTAAAGATGACCAGTAAGTGTTTTTTAAAAAATAATTAATAACACATGGGTTTTAATGTGTTTGGTGTTCTTGAACCCAAATCACTCATTCATCTCAGTGCTCAGATGGTCTCATCGTTGTTCACTGGGACCCTCTTCAGGTCTTTTTAATGTAACCCCAGTTGTCTCTCTTGACTTCTTCACTTTCAGATATGACGCTATTTCAGGCTGTTCTTTTCTTCAAATTAAAATTGAATTGAAGATTAAGCTTCCATTTTATTTTGTTCTGTGTATAGGAAAATTTATCACACTAGGCTCAATCAGGTTTACCTGCTGCACCCCTGGGTGTGCCTTATCAGTTGATCATTGAACATTTTTGAAAGCTGCCGTGTGCAGAGAAGTCAACTAGATCCTGCGATATAGTTAACAGGGCCTCCCTTCCCACATATCATGCATGTCACAACCAAAATGACTAATACAAATTCTTATTAAGCCTTTAAAGTTTACCTTTTATCCTAAGAGTGTTTATGAGAAACCCTTGATCCATAGAAAATAAGCAATTGCGCCCCCTGGGTGAAGGGTGTGGCTATAACTTGTTAGGAAAACAATTTGTACCCTCATACTGGTCTGAAGTAAGAAGAAAGAAAAAAAAAAAAGAAAGAAAGAAAGAAAGGAAGCATCGGTCAAGAGCAAGAGTAGTCATTTTTTCTGTTTTATTATGCATTAATTTACATACCACGAATTTCACTCTTTGTAAGCCTTCAGTTTAATTAGGGTTTTGTGAAATGTATATGTGTACAGTTGTGTAGCCAGTACTAAAATCATGCTTCCATCACCAAAAAGTTCCTTTGTGCCCCTTTGAGGTCAGTCCTCATTCCCACATCAGTTTAGGGAGCCATTAAGCTTTCTTTGGACGTTATGGTTTTGCCTTTTCTAGACTTTATGTAAATGGCATCATGTAGTATGTATTCTTTTGTGTCTGGTTTCTTTCCTTTAGTATTTTTTTTAATTGAGATTCATCCCTGCTGTTGTACAGATCATTACATTGTTCCTTTTCTTTGACTGAATAGTATTCCATAGTAAGGATATACTACTACTTTTGGAGCTGTCCCCCCCATCCTTTTATTTATTTATTTATTACTATTATCAATAATACAGATGAACATTTGCTTTGTGTGGACACATGTTTTCATTCTCTTGGGTAGGGATTTGAATGACCTAATTGTAGGCTTCACTTTTTAAGAAATACCAAAACTTTTTCCAAAGTAGCTGAGCCACTTTATATTCTTACCACCAATGTATGAGGGTTGCAGTTGTTCCACATTCTCATGGCATTGTCATTTGTTTTAATTTAGTCATTCTAGTGTGTGTGTGTAGTGGTATCTAATTAAGGTCTTCATCTTCATTTGCTTAATGACCAGTGATGTCCAAGTCCTCTGTTAGATATGTGTTTGCTTTTGCAACTTAATTTTTAGTTGTAAAAAGTTTAGTGTTGATAAGGAATTATCCAACTCATTTATGTTTTATTGGAAATATAAAAAGCTATAACCTTATCCAAAGAAAATAATACATACATATATGTTTAGAATAACTTTATGATCATGCAGGGGAGAGAAAGAAAAGAGAAAGTTCAAAGAAGAGATAAAGGAAATATTGGGGAAAGAGTAGAATAAGAGGATACGAAGGATGAAAATGATGAGGAAAAAAGAGAGATGGACATAAATCTTCAAAGAGAGATGTAATGAGAGAGAGAAGCTAAAAATGGAGGAAGAGAACAATGGACCAATGTGCAGTTAGGGAGGAAAAAAGAAGAATAGATCGGAAGGGAGAAGACAAACAAAAATGGCAGGAGAAGAAAAATGTCCCCACTGTTCCTTTCACTCCTGCTGTCCTGTCTGCTGCATCAGCCACTCGGTCATCTCGTCTCTCAGTCCTCCACCTCCCATATACGACTGCTATCTGGAAGTCTCACCTTTCCTCCCACACCCTGATTCATTAATATTTTACTGCTCCACCTTCCAGACTTATAAAATAGCTAGGTTATGTCCTTCTGTTTTTAGTGTATGAAAGCACAGACTCTGGATTTGGTTGGGTTTGAATACTAGCTCTGCGACGCCAGGCAGAACCTATCCTTCAGGCTCCAGCTTCGTGATCTGTAAAATGGGCACAATAGTCATACTGGTGTCAACATTGTCTGTGGAGCTGGAAGAATCTATGTAGAGCTTTTGTCATCATGCTTGGCACACAGCGTTTGGTCGGTAAATATTATAGCTGCTATTAGAGTTTGTGTGTGTGTCTGTGTGTGTTGGGAGAGGGTATCCCTTGATTATCATTCCTTCTGTCTTTGGCTCTCTGTTCCCTTCCTTTCACTCTGGCAATATCTTACCAAACTAAAATACTTCAGTGCCAAACTATCACAACAAGCATCATGCTCCTGAAACTCCAAGTCATAAACACAACTGTATTTGTCCATCTGGAATGTAAAGTTGGGAGTAATAATAAGGAATATTTATGTAGTGCTTTAATGTTGGGCATTTTAACCTAGTACTGACAGATATTTGGTCATAGAAAACTTAACACAGTCTAGGGCTGGAATTTCCTGGTTTCTATAATACTGAGATGCCAAACCACAGTTTGATAAATACAGCTGAGGCAGGTGAGAGGTCTGAGCCTTTACGTATACGCAGGACACGAACTCTACCCTTTCCTGGCACTCACCTCTGCCACGATCCCCTCCATCCCACTGCCACGTTCCTGCCACCTCTGTGGCAATTTGATGACTAAAAGTTTATTTGCCTCTGAGGAATGTGTATTTTTTTGGGAATTTTTCTAATTGCTGGAAAATTTTCCCTTACATTGAACTAAAATTTGGCTTGATCTTGGATCAATTAAAAAAAAAAATGTTCCCTCTTTTACACGGAGCCCTTCAGCAATGCCAAGTAAGATTATGCCAATTCTTGGTTTACTCCCAGCCAGGCAGCATTTCCCGGTGGTTCCTACTATTGTTCCTCAAATAACCTGATGGCTGTATTCTCCTTGCTTTCCCATTTGCCCAACTTTGGATACAGGCTAATTTGTTAGGATGTCACTTAAAATGCGGCACCTGTAATTGGACTCTACCAATCTAGAGTGTCCCTTCTTCTTCCAGTTGAGGCCCCGTTCTTCCGTGAATCAGCCTAAGATGGTGGCATCAGCTTTTCAGCTGGCACAGCACAGTGTTCATTTATTTATATTTGGGGTGATGATACCATCCAAGTCGGGACTGTTTCGAGAGTGAGAGAGGGACGTGATTAATAAGCTTAGGCAACAGGTGTAAATCAGAACTGCCCTGCACCCAGGGATCGCTAGTCACTTTAATCATAGTACGTTGAACTGAAGCCGAAGCTTGGTGTCCTGTGTGTGGCCTGAAGACTTATGTCCCCTATGTCCCATGAATGCATGCTGATTTTGTGAGGACTTGCTGGTTATATGTGGTGTCAGATATCAAAAAAAGTATGCATGACTTTTTTTTTTTTTGCAAAACAGCTTTTATTAGTGTTTGTGTTTTTAATGTGTGGCCCAAGATAACTTATTTTTCCAGGGTGCAGCAGAGAATAAAAAAAGTTGGACACCGCTAGTGTTTAGGCTGTTTTTAAATTTTTAAACATCAATTGCTGATAGCTCTGGAGTTCCTTTTTATCATGTCCTTAAGTAGCTGATTTTTTTCTGAACTTAATATTTATGTTTGTATAAAGTTTATAATGTTTGTCCTGTGGAGACTATTTAAAAATCTAGATTTTTATCTGTCAAACTAGCTATTTCTCCCTAGACTGTGCCATCTGAAAATTTGATCAACAACTTGCCTGCGTATTTTTTCCCCACCATCGGTAACCTAAAAGGTGCCCTCCCCAGATCCTCAGTACCAATCTACCTCACCCACGTGGAATTCTGAGCCTCCAGGGTCATCTGAGAACTGAGATCTTAGGGTGGGCCCTTGTCTGGTATTTGTATTTTAATAAGAGACAAAAAAGACTGTAAAACCTTTCAGAGTGGAAAAAATAGATACCTAATGATTGTTTCTTAGGTAACTTGGCAGGAGTTTCCTTTTACAGAGAGGTTCTGAGCCTCTTCCATGTACCAGACAATAGGTGCTGAACGCAGTTACATGCAAGCACGTTATCTCATAAAAGGCACCATCTAATAGGTGCCAGAATAAAGGCTGAGGTCAACCAGAGTAGGGCGTAAAAAAGGAGGAAGACAGTTTTAAAAGGGCATCTTCATGTTCCATTGTGATTGCCTATGTACAAATTTGACAGGGCAGTTAATAAAAAGATAGTTTCTGTAGATTTAAAAATGCATTCACAGAGCAAAGAAAAGTTGCTTTGGTTTCAGTTTCCTCTCTTCTTGACCACAGGATTCATACTATATATATGAAAATTTATAGTTACATAAATTTATTTATTAGAGACAGAGTCTCACTTTGTCACCCTAGGTAGGGTGCTGTGGTGTCTGGCTTATAGCAACCTCAAACTCCTGGGCTCACGTGATCCTCTTGCCTCAGCCTCCCAAGTAGCTGGGACTACCGGTGCCCACCACAACACCCAGCTATTTTTAGAGATAGCTATCTAGCTCTTGCTCAGGCTGGTCTCGAACTCCTGAACTTGGGCAATCCTCCTGTCTTGGCCTCCCAGAGTGCTATGCTAGAATTACAAGCGTGAGCTACTGTGTCTGGCTTAAATTCATTTATATAAATTTTAAGTTCTTTTAATCCTAACCTGTGTGCATGTGTAGTCTTTTAGAATACTGACTTTTGGATACTTCTTTATTGCAGCTGTCAATAAGGAATACCATGAACGTTGTAATCCAGAAGGCGTGCGCTTGCATCTGCACGCGTGTGGACACACACGGGTACACACATACGCCTGCTCCCCAGAAACAGAAGTTTCTTGAAAGAGTACTTGCCACTTGCAATGTCCTCTCTTTCCCTTCCCTTCTCTTCTTTTCCCTTTGGCTTTCCCTCCCTGTCCCATTCAAATTTTATTTTGTTCTGTTCACAAAAGTATTCCTGGTTGAGATCAAATAAATTGATTTCCAACCTGGTTTGCACAATTACATTTATGGAGATTGTTCAAAAGTTGTTGTCCATTGACTCTTAATTATCTATAAGTACTTTATGGTGAAAATGATAAATCAATATAGCATAAATCTATAAAAATACTGATGAATAGGACTCAGTGATGTTTTGTTATTCTGTATAAGAACAGAGGCGCTAATATAAGAAACTGATTTTGTTTTAGGTCTCCCATATGAGAATAGCAATTAATTCAGTACTGAAACAATGAACATCAGACAATTCTTCTCTCTAAATATCACTGTTACATAACTGGTACTTGCCATAAACTATGCTTTGTTAGATTTTTTTTTTCTGTGTTAGTTTTTTTTTGAGACAGAGCCTCAAGCTATCCCCCTGGGTAGAGTGCTGTGGCGTCACAGCTCACAGCAACCTCCAACTCCTGGGCTCAAGCAATTCTCCTGCCTCCGCCTCCCTAGTAGCTGGGACCACAGGCACCCACCACAACACCTGGTTATTTTTTGGTTGCAGCCGTCATTGTTGTTTGGTGGGCCAGGGCTGGATTTGAACTCGCCAGCTCAGGTATATGTAGCTGGTGCCTGAGCCTCCTGTAGCTGCTTGAGCCACAGGTGCCGAGCCTGTGTTAGATTTTTAAAAGAAAGAACAAGAGTTATGTGTGGCTACGTTAAATTTGGTTTAGAAAGACAAGCCTACCTCTATAAAAATTCAACTGTGTTAACAGTTGATTTGTTCACCTATTAGAAAATTACTGCTTTCTGTGTAGAGGGCTGGAGGTTGTAAAATTCTTTGCCCAAGTATTCTGGCTTGATACTGTGCTGCTTCTGTTATATTCATAGCTACAAGCTTTCAGATAGTATTTTGGTAACACATTTTTGGGCCCTTGTAGGAGAATTTCAGCATCTTTCGGAATTTGAAACCAGGAAGAGTTAGACTATCATGTTATGTATTTTAATTTCAATGGCTGTGCCTACGTGTATTTGTTAAAATTTTAATTTGATATATACAGGTATGTTCTGTTAAATGAAGGTGGGCTCCGGAGACAGATTTATATGCATTATACCTAAAAACTAGTTTTGAGACTTTAGATTTCTAAAATGTTCTGGGTTTCTCTTTCCTTGTTTAGAAAACTAATACCTCAAATGGTTTATAGAAGAATTAAATGAGGTAATGTATGTGACAACTCCTGATATATAGGAGATACTATGTTAATATATACCCATATGTAAACATACATAAAATATATAAATATATGTATTTATAAATTCACTTTTTCTTTCATAGCTGAAGAATTTAGAGACTTGCATTTTGATTCTGAATCAGTCTGCTTATCATACTTTTCTGATTATCAGTGTTAACATGGCATATCGAGAATGGAAAAGTTAATTGAAAAATTATACATTCTGATAGCAAATTCCACTTATGTCTAATGTAATGGTTTGCTCAGTGCTGTAATTCATACCTTGACAAGAATGTAAATTCATTGATGCATTTAAATTTTATTTTTCCTTTCCACTCCAAATGAGGCAATGGATAACCTTTCTTTGTTCTTGAGTATTTTACTCATTAACACATGAACAAGACAATTAATCTTTTTGAAACCAAGATTTCCGAACATTTTTTATCACCTTGTTTAGCATCTATTCAATTATCTCTACTCTCACAGAATATTCCTCATGAAAAACTATTCATTACTTTCTTTGGACGTGTAACTGTTGTACAAATACATATTTATCTTTGTAATATTTCCGTAGAAGTTTTGTTATGCTACAGGACGGTGGCAGGATGAGAACTGAAGCATATTTTACTCTCTGGCCCGGGTTGTTTTCACTGTCTGTACTTGCTGAATGCAGTAATAAGAGCCTTCGCGAATGCCTTAACAATTCAGCCTTTCATTGACTAAAATCACATCTGTTATGGGAGAGAGGTGCTCTTACCACGCAGTAATACAAATGATACTTTGGAGGCCTTCCCTCCGTGAAGATCGCATCAAAGTTGAGGGAGAGAAGTCGGAAGGTCGCTGTCTGAGGGTATTAAGGGGCATCCTGTGGAAGCTGGATTAGATTTGGTCTAAAGGGCCTCGAGGTGTACATGGAGGAATTAATCAACAGTATTTAAGGCGAGGCGGATTTGCTTCAACTTGACAAACCTGCTCCCCAACGGCGCCTCGCAGCAGCATGCTGAATCCGGTCGGAGGATCTCAGTTCAAATTCCAGCTCCGTTCCTTACGCGCTTAATGCACCTAAGAGAATTCTCAGTTTCCATCTCTGTGACATAGAGGAGATAACCCTGGCTGACTCCTCAGGGCGTTGTGAAGCTCAAATGATGCTTGATTATCAACACGGAGTTGTCTTGATAGTTTACAGAGCCGCTCCATGGGGGTAAGGGGCATCGAGTGTGGCATTTATGTCTCTACCACCCAGAGGGCAGCCAGTCCCTCGTCAGGGCATTCAATAGCCTACGTGGGGTTGAGCTTGTTCGTATTAATATTTATAATTTATTCTAATCTAGAGAGTCTATCCTGCAGAACCTAGGCATCTGACTTTGTTTGAGGTTTTGTTTATTTACCTCAAAGACGGGAAAGGTTGGATTTATGGAAGCCCCTTCCCAGGTCTGACATTTTAGTTAACAAGCCTGTAACTACAAAAGGCTGGTTCTCATGCTTGTCAGTAGTAAAATTAAAATACCTGCCTCTTGGCGAGAGGAAGTGATTCTGCAGTCTTCAGGTTTGCCAACCCGTATGTTGTGATTAATTTGAATGTTTGCTAACACATGCAGCACCTTTTCCTTGGCTTTTGTAGCCATCTGGATAGGGGTACTCTCTGTGCTTAGCTCGGGCAAGGCAGGGGGAGTAGATGTTTGGTTTGAAATGTCCATGCTCGAAACAAAAACACTCATTTAAAAAACTTCTAATTTTTTTTTTTGAAGTTAAAAACTTCTAAATATAAAGAGTTTTATGCAAACACTGTTTTTCAGGATGTGTTTCTTAGAGAAACTGAAAATCAAAAACAGGTGTGTTTTCAGAGTTACAGGTGCCTGATCAACTGTGATCCTCCTTGCTGGGATCTAGCAGCCCCTTTTCTGCCTGTCCCTTACCCCAGGGAGAGTTTTCTTACCCTTTATTAGCCTAGGGAAGGTCCTAGCTTGTGCTTCTGTCACAGAGACCATTGTCTTCACTGAACTCTTTTGAATCCTTTTTCTATCATAAAGAGAGAAAGAAAAGTCTCGGAGCTCTCCCTCCCCACCTTTCTCCCCATGAAGATAGCAGAGCTCCTGGCAGCCATGCTCTCTGTAACCTTGAAAAAGCCATTTGTTGAATGCCCGCCTTGTGACTGGCGCTTGTGGGTGGTTTAATATGCCTTGCTTCATTGAAGTCTTAAGACATCTTTAGGAGGAAGGGGAAATGAAAAAGTAACTTTTCTTTGCATTGTTACCAAAGGAAGCTGCTGGCCAAGATGTAATGTGAATGTATAGTAGCCCCAAATGAGGCTCTAAAGTTTCTGGGGTGCAGATACTGCCTCAGATACAAATATTTTAGAGAGTGCTTTTACAGGTACAAAGCAGGACATTTCAAAGCGAGGCAGGTACTGTAAGGCGTAGACTGGTTTCCTGCCAGAGTTCCCTGGAATCACGTGGGAAGGTCGGCTACCTGCCCTGGGTTGAGTCTTCCGTGCCATTTGAATGGCTTTCACATTTCTTCCTTCCGCTAGCATTTGTAAGCAGGCAAAAATGCCGCCGATTCTTTCAGTTTAAAGCAACATTTTTGAGTAGCTTAATTTTCTTCTGCAGCTGTAAAAAAAAATTAAATAAATAAATTGTAAGCCATTGTTCTTCTACTGTTGCCTGACTCAACATACCTTGTTTTATTGGATTACTAACATTTCCTGAATATCTGAATTCTGCAAAACGGTTGGCCGCAGGTCTTAAGGTTAAGCTTTTTAAAAAATGTAACTGAAATCACTTCCTTTCATTTGTGCTTTGATGCTTTCTCTATGCTTTTTTTTCATTTCTCAAGTCTTAAAGTGCTGCCGAGTTTTTGTTACCTAATTAAAAAATGACGATGAACTGATTTCTAGTTGGAGAACTTTCTAAAACCTTTTTCTTAGCAGTATCACCGCTAATTTTGGAGGATGAGCAGACCAAGGAATGCTCAGGGGGCTGGTTTTAGAAGCAGGGTGAGGGGGGATGATGAGGGTGGTTTTCTCTGAAATAGCTAAATTCCTGCACGCTGGGAAAAAAAAAGTAGGCTTGTCAAAGGCTCTGCCTGTACTGGTGCTAGAGATTGCATCTGCATTTTTTAAAAGCTATTACAAGGCCATGAAGATCTTATCCTCTGCCCACTGTTCTGTTTCAAGAAGTGGAGAATTTTATACAAAAACACATTGTGCCATCTGAGACCGAAGTGGGGAACACCTGGCTGTTAATTGGGCACACTCTTGGTGTGTGGGGAGGTTTCATCTGAGAACTCGACTTTTTGTTACTCTTCTTCACTCAGAGCTCTGGAAGGGTTTAGTCATCTCAGTGGTGGTGAGGCTGGGACTGAAAAAATGAAGCGACATCAATACTGATGGCTTCCATCTATAATAGAGCTTTAAAGTTCTCAGAGAACTTTCACACAGATTATTATTTTTTGTTCATCTCAGCAACCCTGTGAATTAGGTGTGGCAGCTATTATTAACACTTTTATTATGTAGTAAATTTAGAATCAGACAAAGCATGTGACTAGCCCAAGACCAGTAGATTTTTTTTTTAATGAGTTCCAGAGGAGGCAAAGAGAGACTTAAAGATGCACACACTTCACCACCAGCCGTAAAACCTTTTTTTATAGGTGACTGTGTGTGCGCCTTCCGTTCCTTCTTGTCACCCCAAAGAGCCCTGCAGTATTAGTTCCTATGAAGATATTGATTGGTTATTTACTCTAAACTGAGGAGCCACTTGTGGGAGGTTGCTGAGAGGCACTGTGAATCTCAGGCCCTGAAAATGGGACAGGGCTTCTGAAATCTAAGGCTTGTATTTTAGCCAGAGTGGGTGGAAGCTTGTTCGTGTGCTGGTCTTCACTGTCCTCCTCTCTCACCTTTCCCCTGCATTTTATCAGTTATTAAGCCTGTTGGTTTGGCCACTTTCTCTTAAATCTATGGTTACCCCTGAAGCTCACGTACAGCTCTGCTTCAGATCTGCTGGCTCTCCGCACTGGCATGGGCTTTGGGGCTGGTCTTCTTGCCTCGTTAGATGCTCATGCCATCTTAAACATGCTGTAAGAGCTTAAAGCCCTTTAAGAGTTCATTGTTTTCCATGGGGAATAGTCAGTCCATCCTCCTAAGCTCAGAGCCTTAACAGTCTGCAGACCCTGACCTCAGCAGACCCTGACCTCCTCAGCCTGTCACTCCGTTTCAGTTTTGCTGCCTAGGTGGTGATTTTCTACATGGCAGCGGCTCCCTTAGCCTCCATCCCTGCCCTCATACCAGCTGTTGGCTCTGTGTGGAATGCCCTTCCCCTCTGAACCTGGGATGCCCCTTGTCCATGTGCTGAATTATTGGCTCGTTACAATTTGGCTGCTTCTTCTCTTCAGAGAAGTCTCTTAGGACCTCCCCTGCCTGGTTGAAGTTGGCCACATGTGTCTTTGTGCTCTGTAGCACCTTCTCCAGAACCCCCCTGGGAAGCTTCCAGTAGACTGTGAGCCCTCAGAAGACAGGGTCTGAGTCTTAACACCTAGCACGCAGGGCATGACCCTGTGCAGGGATTACTGTCGCCATGGGTTGGCCCAGGGTTTGGCCTCACTTCACAGTGACCTCAGCCACACACTCAGGAGTGGTTTACCATGACGCGATTGTTTGCCAGCTACCCAGTAATACCACTTTTTAGGATGCTATTGGGCCAGTCTAGAATTTACAAAACTTATTTCTGTCAAACAACCATTTTCAAATGAGCCTAAGTAGGAATCTGTAAAAATGGAGAGGAATATCGTTTTTTTCTTTTCTTTTTATACATGAATAAAGTCAGAAGTATAGGCTATAGACAGTAGAGTTCAGTTGCACATGAACACGGATTTGTGCTATTGCTACACCAAGACAGTGTAGAGTTTTGTTACTTGCCTAATACGGGATGGTCAAAATATTCTGCGGTGTTGAATTGGGGTCCCTCTCTTCGCAATATTGTGAACAGACTCTGTATTTGTGCTTCAAAAAATTTGTATAGTTCTCTTTGCAGTTGCTAATATGTAGGACATAATTTCTAGGGTTCGTAAGATATGCCGCCAAAGGAAATATTTTTCAGCTGCCGGCCTTGGTTTCCACACACAGGCGATTCCTGTATCATATTGTAATTGTGATGTTCTCTCAGCCTGCCTCTAGCAGCTGGAAGGTATCTGTGTTCTACGACCTATAAAAAATTTACTTATCCATAATAGTACCTTTTAAACTAGAAATTAAGAATTACCTTTCTGTAGCTTTGTGTGTATTCTAGGGGGGCAATCAATAGAGTTTGTGTTAATAATTACAAGATGTAATGTACGCTCAATGAATCCCCAACAAGAAAGTTGTCAGGAAAAAAAAAATAATTACAAGATGTAGAAAAAAAAGTCACTATTTCTTTTGCTTTTTCTAAATTTCCTTAAAACATTTACAGTCATATTCCTTGATCATTTATGTCATTAGAACCACGAGAAAGTGAAATTTTAATTAATTAATTAATTAATTTATTTATTTTTGTTGGAGTTGTCATTGTTATTTAGCAGCCCCAGGTTGGGTTCAAACCTGCCAGCCCCAGTGTATGTGGCTGGTGCCCTAGCCACTGAGTTATGGCTGCCGAGCTAGAAAGCAAAATTTTTAAAAAAAGATCATCTTTTAGCTTACAGGGAATGGAACAAATGAAACAAATTAAAGAAGAGTATAAAATGGCAGGCAAGATTTAATTTTGAAATCATAGGATGGTGATTTGAAATATCCTGACCGAGAGGAAGAATCTCTGGATAGAATTTCTGTATTTAATTAGATAAATTTATCTTCTGTGTCAGAATGTAGTAAAATCGAGACAGTTTATAATTTTGTGGAATTTAAATTGCTAAAATATATCAAGAAACCTTAAGTGGATGTAATTTGATAGGTTTTTGTGTTGAAAAAAACATGTGTCAAAGAAAGGTCCTATGAAAGGAGGCAAAACACTGGCAGTATTATGAGCAGACTCTGTACTGTCTATGAAAACCTGAGGGTGAATATTTTGCTATTAATTTCAATATTCTAAAAGTTAATAAAAGATATTGTTGATACTGCAAAAAGCTCTTTTAAAATATAATTAATTTTAAAACAATGGAATAAGCATATTAAGTAATATAGTCAATAATGTGGCTATTGCGGATATTTTAGTTGACTAAGTTTTACTTTTGTAATACATAATTGAAAAATGAGAATGAATCTAAATGTTAGGCTCGGTGCCTGTGGCTCAAGTGGCTAAGGCGCCAGCCACATACACTTAAGGTGGTTCACATCGAATCCAGCCTAGCCTGCCAAAACAACAATGACAGCTGCAACCAAAAAATAGCCGGGGGGGTTGTGGTAGGCACCTGTGGCCCCAGCTACTTGGGAGGCTGAGGCAGGAAACTCACTTGAGCCCAGGAGTTAGAGGTTGCTGTGAGTTGTGATGCCATGGCACTCTACCCAGGGGGATAGCTTGAGGCTCTGTCTCAAAAAAAAAAAAAAAAATTAACACAGTCAGCAAAAAAATAAAATTAATAATTTTGAATTTATTCAATTTTTTGTGAGAAAATGAACTTAATGTTTTTTTTTTTTTTTGAGACGGAGCCTCAAGCTATCCCCCTGGGTAGAGTGCCATGGCATCATAGCTCATAGCAACCTCCAACTCCTGGGCTCAAGTGAGTCTCCTGCCTCCACCTCCCAAGTAGCTGGGACCACAGGCGCCTGCCACAACGCCCAGCCATTTTTTGGTTGCAGCCATCATTGTTGTTTGGCGGGCCCGGGCTGGGGATTCGAACCTGCCATCTTGGGTGTACGTGGCTGGCGCCTTAGCCGATTGAGCCACAGGCGCCGAGCCAAGCCCCTGCATTTTCTTAAATCAAGGTTGAAAATGAGATTGGTTGAATAAATGACTAGCCTAATTTAACTTTGTTATTTTTCCTTTGTCTTTCTGAGAGCTTTCAGAACTCAGTAATGCCACAAATGTGTATCTTAGGGAAGTAGATATGGTTGAAATATTTGTACAAGCTGTCCTTGTGTCTTCCCAAAGAAGATTGCATAAGAGAGTTTTAATCAGTTGTGCCGGGTGACCCATTTTCAGGTCATCAACAATGTGATTACTGTTGAGATGTGCTTAAAAGCATTTTGAGGGGTAGTAGCTCATTTAGAAAAGGCAAAGTTTCTTTTTTGAGTTTTCTAGATAGTTGTAAAATTATACAGAAGCACAAGGAGATAAACCTAACCTCAAGGTTCTTTCTAAACCTTGCTCCTTTTATATATCTTAAGTTTGAGCTCTTGAATATTAAACTGTGCAAATTTAAACACCATTAATACTTAGATATTATAATTTAAAAATACACATATACTTATTTTGTTCATTTTTTCCTGTGTGTGTATATATGTATATGTATATATTTTAATTGTACAAATGATCCATACATATCTATTTGAGGAATGTAAGAAAGTTCCGGTGAGCAAAAAATAGAGAAATGTCTCAATCATACCCCTTAATGGATATCATTATTTATATTCTGGTAGATGTTCTTTAAAACATATTCTATGTGTGTTTAAGTACATTAAATATAACTTGACATGCTTATCTTTAGTATACTTTCCAAATACAGTTTTAGAGGGTTTTTAGTACTTACACTTAGTGATTGCATGAGATCTCCTTTTAAAAACAATTTATACCTACAAATGAGAGCGGTTTTTTTTTTTGTTTGTTTTTGTTTTTGTTTTTGTTTTTTTAAATGATACAGAGCCTCACTTGATCACCCCTGGTAGAGTGCTGTGTCTCATGCCTGTGATCCTAGTACTTTGGGATGCCAAGGCGGGTGGATTGCTTGAGCTCACAAGTTTGAGACAGCCTGAGCAAAAAGCAAGACACCGCCTATATTAAAAATAGAAAAAAACTGAGGCAAGAGGATCACTTGAGCCTGAGTTGGAGGTTGCTATGAGCTACGATGCCATGGCACTCTACCCAGGGTGACAGCTTAAGACTCTGTCTCAAAAAAAAAAAAAAAGAAAATTGGAATATGAATTTTTGAAATGGCTAACAGTCATTAAACCCATAGCGTAAGATAAATGGAAAAACTGAATAATATCAATTGAGGTATAAAACTGTCCCTCTGAGCACTTTGAAAAAGCAATTATAAAACCCCTTTAATCACCTGTAACATCGTTAAAATATTTGTATAGTTTTTCAGAGACTGCTTTGAAATGAATCATATTCAAATCTTTAAGTTTTGATTTATTTAAAAATTTAGACTTGATCTTATCTTTTTCACTCAGAAACATTTCCTAGAGTGCTTAGCAATACTACTAGGTTATCAACTGAGAGTCAGGAGTGTGTGATGGGTCAGTGGGCTGGTTATTAGGAAATAGAAGTTCTGGCCCTGGTACTCCCACGAACCGTTGTTTCCTCTTCTAGAAAATTAAATATTGGAATTAAATGGATGCTGCATGTTCAATATATGTATTAAAACTCCGTGTACAGCGCCCTGCTCGAAAGGCTGTATAAGGTCTTTGGTGGTTAGAGGAGAAGATGAATGTAAATAAAATACTACATATGCTTTAGTGGCACTGTTCCATTGTTTTTTAGGAGAGGTATGAGTCAGTGCCTCAATTTAGAAGAGAGTAAGGAAAAAATAGGCCTCTAAAAGAAAGGTTGTGTTTTGTACGTTGAAAACAGTCTTCACAAAATTTCAGAAATGTGAACATATGGACTTTAGAAATATTCATTCTGAACATAAAGTGACCCCCAATTTATGAGATTTTTGTATTATGCAAAGAAAATGCTGCAGAGACTGTTATAGTCTTTACTTCTCCAGGTTTGCAGTTTTTAGCTCTTCAGTATTTGATCAGCTATTAAGAAAAAGCTTCTCAGGCCTGGTGTGGTGGCTCACACCTGTAATCCTAGCACTCTGGAGGTTGAGGTGGGAGGATTGTTTGAGCTCAGAAGTTCCAAGACCAGACTAAGTGAAGTGAGTAGCTCTACTAAAAAAAAAAGGGGGGGGGGGCGTGGGAAGTTCTCACCAAAGAAAACAAACTTGCAGTTACTGTGGGGGTAAAATAAATATGAATGGTCTCACAAGAAGAGGGTTAACATAGAGTGATTTTTAAATAAAAATAAAAACCAATAAGCATAAGATACAAAGTGGTTTTATGTCTGGCCCAAAAGAATGCAAATTACAATGAGCTAATACATGATTTATCAGATTAGTAGGTTAAACAGTGTTGGCAAAGGTATTATGATATAGTTAATCTACCAGTATATACTAATCAAACAAGGTTATATCAGTTGAATAATTTAAAAATATTATCTAAGGAGATATTTAGAAATGTATACTAATATTAATGATAAAAATATGTAAATTTCAGTGTAATTTATAGTATTTAAAAGTCAGAAGCACCCTAAATGACAAAGTAGTTAAATGATAGTACATTTTAATGATAGTACAGTTAAATGATAGTTTTGTAGCCATTACTCGTATTTTAACACCATATCTGAGGGAACACACAGGAAAATGTTTAAGTTTCTATAGTGTGACTCTTTTTTCCATGGCTGATTTCATGTATGAGTGCTTAATATTGACTGTAGTTATCTATGGTTGTTCAGTTAAAGGGGATTAAAAAACATACCTTTCTATAATTTCCCAATAGTCTACAATGTTTGCTTTTATTATAAAAGCTAACAGTTTTAAAGATACTGCGCATCCATGTCTTTTGAATGTTCTGTCTGCATGATTATGAGCGTCTACACTTCCCTGTTTTTTATTCTGGAAAGTTATCCTTGGTCAGAATTCCCTCTGGTAGCTTGCTAAGGACTGTCTGTCTGATCCATGTTTCCCACCAGCCTCCTTTTGTCCTTTAATCACGTGTGTGCATAAGTGTACATACTGTTTCCTTTCCTTTGTCTTTCTACTTATAGCTTAGTTTTCTCCATCTCGGATACTGTCTTTACACATATCTGTTTCTCACTCCTTTTCTTTCTTTCCTCCTCTCTTTTCTTTCTGGCTGTTAGGTCAAGCAGTCCTTGCCTTTTCTTTACTGACTCTTCACTCCCCTCCACCCAGCCTTCATGGTTCTCTTACTATGAACCAAAAAGAGCCCCTTAGTCACACTGTATCAATGGTGACAAAGTGAGGTTCTGTCCCCCCAAAAAAACCTTATTGTTATTAGCCCAGCCTTTGACTAAGTATTTTCAGTGAAGAAAAGCATCTCCATAGGAGCAGGAAAAGTCACAACCAGTAAGAATAGTTAAAATACTTAACTCTTTTGAGCCACACCAGGGGCCTTTAAAATTAAGCCAGACTATCATCTAAATAAGAATGGTTTAGGTTGTCCTAGTCCACTAGACTAGATAACCTGTCAAAGTCCCTTTTAAATCTCCCAGTTTGCCATAAGTTCTTTTTTTTTTTTTTTTTTGAGATAAGAGTCTTTCACTGTGTTGCCCTTGGTAGAGTGCTGTAGCATCACAGCTCACAGCAATCTCAAGCTCTTGGGCTTAAACGATTCTCTTGCCTCAGCCTCCCAAGTAGCTGGGACTATACGCACCCACTACAGTGCCCGTCTATTTTTTTGTTGCAGTTGTCATTATTGTTTAGCAGGCCTGGGCTGGCTTTGAACCCACCTGCCTCGGTGTATGTTGCTCCCGGTGCCCTGGCCACTGAGCTACGGGCATGGAGACCATAGGTTCTTATTTGAAAGATACTATGGGCCAGGCACGGTGGCTCTTACCTGTAATCCCAGCATTCCGGGAAGTCGAGGTGGGCAGATCGCCTGAGTTCATGAGTTCAAGACCAATCTAAGCTAAAGTGAGACACCGTCTCTAAAAATAGCCGGGCGCCTGTAGTTCCAGGTACTTGGGAGACTGAGGCAAGAGAATCGCTTAAGCCCAGGAGTTTGAGGTTGCTATGAGCTATGACGCTATGGCGCTCTGCCGAGGGTGACAAGATGATCTTTATAAAAAAGAAAAAAGGGCTTGGCGCCTGTGGCTCAAGCGGCTAAGGCGCCAGCCATGTACACCTAAGGTGGCGGGTTCGAATCCAGCCCAGGCCCGCCAAACAACAATAACGGCTGCAACCAAAAAAATTGCCAGGCGTTGTGGCGGGCGCCTGTGGTCCCAGCTACTTGAAAGGCTGAGACAGGAGACTCACTTGAGCCCAGGAGTTGGAGGTTGCTGTGAGCAGTGAAGCCATGGCACTCTACTCAGGGGGACAGCTTGAGGCTCTGTCTCAAAAAAAAAAAAAAAAAAAAAGAAAGAACAGTAGACTATTCTGTCATTATAAGTTTTTTATTTCACTATGACCAGGAATTACTTCGTACTATTTTTAGAGTGGAGTTTTATAGCGTGGTATGACTAAACTAATTATAGAACTTAAAATACTTGCCGTTTTATTCTGTGTCTTCCTAGATGGAAACATTCTACAGTTACTCCCTCAGCAACTCTTGTAACTTAGGTGAGCAATATTTAGTTAGGGCAGTGGTTCTCAACCTTCCTAATGCCGCGGCCCTTTAATGTAGTTCCTGTGGGTCGTGACACGCAGGTTGAAAACTGCTGAGTTAGGGCTAGACCCGCATTTGGAGTAGAGAGGAGTATGTCATTTGTGAGAGGCTTGGGGTTCATCATTTAACAAAATCCTACTTGCACTACTGTGTTTTCACAAATAAAATGGAATCTTGGGCTAAGAAAGCAAAATTCTGTTCAGATCACATGTGTAATTCTCTACTTTCTTGACCTTGGGTTTGAATTTAGTTCCTGTCCCAAGCAGTTATGTAGTCGGTACTCTGTGGTGGTCTGGATCTTGTAATAGCAGTAGAGAGAAACAAGGTTCTAATAGGAAAGTTTTGTGGAAAACATTGAGATAAAGCTATGAGAACGTAAGCCATTATTAAAAGCTCTTTTTACCGGTATTCTGAAAATGACACTTTTAAGGATATATTTAAAAATAATTGTCAGGCAACTTAGGCTTCCTATATGTCCTACATCATTTCTTCTAATTAGTCCCACAAATTTATTGGCTACCTACTGTGTGCTGGGCATTATTGTGTATTTTAGGGCTGCAGAAATGAACAAATTGATCTGATGATGTTTGCATTCTTTCTGAGGGAGCTGATAACACGACATTTAAAATGATAGCTATTCTCTCACATCAGTTCTCTGCACAAAGCTACCTTGGATTGGATATTCAGGAAGAGGCTCTCTGATGAAGTAAAATTAAGAAGCTGAAACTTAAATTAGAAATTAAAAAAGAAGCCAGCTCCGATCCTCCAAGATTAGAGGTAACAGCATTCCAGTCAGAAGTAGTGGCCAGTACCAAGGCCCTGGGCTGGTGAAGTGGGTAATAAGTGAGACGTGTGATGGGGATAAGGGGCAGGTGAGGTCCAGTGCATAGTAGGCCAGATTAAAGGCTTGAATTTCATTTTCAGTGTAATAGAAAGCTAATTGAAAGGTTTTCAGCAGGGAGCAAAAAGTGGTTTGTTTGTTTTTTTTTAATGGTCACTGCTATGGAGAAAATAGAGGGTGACTGGCAAAGTTATGAAAGCTTCAGTAAGAAAAGACGCTGGTCGATTGGGCCAGGGTGCCAAGGTCAAGAATCTGGGGTCTAGGCTCCATGCCTGTGGCTCAATTGGCTAAGGCGCCAGCCACGTACACCTAAGGTGGCGGGTTCGAATCCCCAGCCCGGGCCCACCAAACAACAATGATGGCTGCAACCCAAAAATGGCTGGGCGTTGTGGCGGGCGCCTGTGGTCCCAGCTACTTGGGAGGCGGAGGCAGGAGACTCGCTTGAGCCCAGGAGTTGGAGGTTGCTATGAGCTGTGATGCCATGGCACTCTACCCAGGGGGATAGCTTGAG
>CAUYQV010149361.1:0-48445 GCA_963574575.1 Galagoides demidoff
GTCCCAGCTGCTTGGGAGGCTGAGGCAGGAGACTCGCTTGAGCCCAGGAGTTGGAGGTTGCTATGAGCTATGATGCCATGGCACTCTACCCAGGGGGATAGCTTGAGGCTCCGTCTCAAAAAAAAAAAAAAAAAAGAAAAATGGAAGATCTAAATAAATGGACATAAATATCACTTTTTTGTATGTATTGAAAACCTCATCTTGTTAAGATGTCAATCTTGAATTGGTCTTAGAATTCAACAACATGCCAAACAATTGGCTTGCAAGAATTCAACACATGGCTCTTGTGTAGAAATGTGCAAACCAATTCTAATACAATTTTTTTATATTAGCAAATAACTGGAGAGTGATTTACAAAAATCAATTTTACTTGCAATAACTCAAGAATATTACTTCGAAATACAAAATGCAAAAGATGTGCTAGGACCTCTAAACTAAAAAGGCCTTGTTAAGAAAAATTGAAGATCTTGGGCGGCACCTTTGGCTCAAAGGAGTAGGGCACCGGCCCCATATACTGGAGGTGGTGGGTTCAAACCTGGCCCTGGCCCAAAACTGCAAAAAAAAGAAAAAAAAAGAAAAGAAAAATTGAAGATCTAAATAAATGGACAGAAGTATCACTTTTTGTGTGTGTATTGAAAACCTCATCTTGTTAAGATGTCAATCTTGAATTGGTCTAAGAATTCAACAACATGCCAAACAATTGGTTTGGAAACGCAGATGAAGTAGATATCCAAAGCAATCTTAAAAAAAAAAAGTCAGAAAAGTTACTCTACTTGACTGTAATGTTTATTGTAAAACTACTGAAATCAAGACCATACATCATTGACATAAGAATTGATGAATAAACCAAAGGAACAAAATGTAGAGTCCAGAAATAGACACACACTTGCACAGCCATTTGATTTTTGACAAAGATGCCAAAACAATTTGGGAAAAGTAAAGACTCTTTAACAAAAGGTGCTAGAATACTGTGTATACAAACAGAAACCTGAATCCCTACCTCAAACCACCTGTCTTAGTCTTTTAGGGTTGCTACTACAAAGTACCATCGGCTAGTTGGCTTATAAACAACAAAAATTTATTTCTTACCATTCTGGAAACTAGGAAGTCAAAGATCAAAGCACTGACAGAGGCAGAATTGGTGTCTGGTGAGGGTCTGCTTTCCAGTTCATATTTCACTATGTTTTCAGTATGTCCTCACACGGTAGAAGGGGCAACGAAGCTCCCTTGGGCCTCTTTTTCTAAAGGAACTAATCCCTTTTGTGAGGGCTCTGTTCTCATGACTTATTAATAACTATCTCTGAAAGATCCCTCCTCTTAATACCATCAACTTGGGGATTAGGATTTCAACATAAGAATTTTGAGAGGGAACACAAATATTCAAAGCATAGAACCATACCAAAAAATTAATTTGTATAGGACCGCATACCTAATGATAAAACTTAAGCTATAAAAATTCTAGAAGAAAATAAGAGCATATCTCTATAAACTGGAGATAGACGAAAGTTTCTCAGGACGCAGAGAAAATTATATAATAAATTGACATGATATTGATATAAAATTGATATAATAAAAATCGATACATTATATTTCATCAAAATTAAAAACAACTCTTTATTAAAATATGCCATTAAAGAAAATGAATAGACAAGTCAAATGCTAGAATATTCGTAAAGCATGTATCTGATAAAGGACTGCAATTCAGTATATATAAAGACAAATAACTTAATAAACATTTGCAAAATATTTAAACAGAATCTTCACAAAAGATATAGCCAATAAGCCCATGACTATGCAGCCAACATCATTAAACATTAGAGAACTCGGCTCAGCGCCTGCGGCTCGATCAGCTAGGGCGCCAGCCACATGCACCGAGGGTGGCAGGTTTGAATCCCCAGCCCGGGCCCGCCAAAGAACAATGATGGCTGCAACCAAGAAGTGGCCGGGCATTGTGGCAGGCACCTGTGGTCCCAGCTACTTGGAAGGTAGAGGCAGGAGACTCGCTTGAGCCCAGGAGTTGGAGGTTGCTGTGAGCTGTGATGCCATGGCACTCTACCCAGGGGGATAGCTTGAGGCTCCATCTCAAAAAAAAAAAAAAATTAGAGAACTGCAAATTAAAATTACAGTGAAATACCATTACACACCCATAAGAATGGCTAAAGTTAAATAGACTAGCAACACCAAATGTTGGAAAGGATGTGGAGCAACTGGAACTTGCATACATTATAACTCGAAGTGGAAAATGGAAATATGTCTGGTAGTTAATTATAAATGTGAATATGCGCCTACCCTAATATCTAAAGATTTTATTTCTGGGTATTTTCTCAAGAGAAATGAAATCATTTATCCATCCCAAAACTGATATAAGAATTCTCATGGAAGCTTTATCCATAATACCTTCAAACTGGATGTAGGTCATGTGTCCATTAGTAGGCAAATGTCTATAGTATAGACATACAATGGAATACTACTAAACAATAAAAAGAGATGAATTACTGAGACAAGCAACAGCATGGATGAATCTTTAAAATATTATGGTGAGTGAAAGAATTCTTAGGCTCGGCACCTGTGCCTCAAGTAGCTAAGGTGCCAGCCACATACACCTGAGCTGGCGGGTTCAAATCCAGCCTGGGCCCACCAAACAACAATGATGACTGCCACCAAGAAATAGCCGGGTGTTGTGGTGGGTGCCTGTGGTGCCAGCTACTTGGGAGGCGGAGGCAGGAGACTTGCTTGAGCCCAGAAGTTGGAGATTGCTGTGAGCTACGACACTACAGCACTCTACCCAGGGATACAGCTTGAGGCTCTGTCTAAGAAAGGAAAGAAAGAAAGAAAGAAAGAAAGAAGGAAGGAAGGAAAGAAAAAAGGGGGGGAAAGAAATAAAACCTGCCTGGAAAGAAAAACTAATAGGACCATACAGAGAGGGAAAGAAAGAAATCACATCCTTGTCTTTATGATAATGTAAAAATGTCTGGTTAAATCTGAACCATTTTTAACACCACAAGAAGAGTCTTCTTCCTCTCCCTTTCTATTTTCTGCCAGAATCTCTGCTCAGTGAAGCCCTATTTTGACCATAAGGAAAATATAGGTGTTCGTTGGCCATCTTGCATGTGCCAAGGGCTAAATATTAAAAAACATTCTATAAAAGTAGGAAGGAAAAAGCAGCAACTACCCAAGCACATGATTCAGAGAAGTCTTACAGCTGTAGCATCCCACAAATATATTTTGCACAGGATGTAGAGGACACAGGAAACCTGCTTGTGAACTGGTACCCTTGAGCCCCCTGGAAAATAGTGTTGGGTATGAATCTTATCCTATAGGACAATTTTTTTTTTTATTAAATGATAGCTGTGTACATGAATGCAATCATGGGGTATAGTGTGGTGTTTTTTGATGAAAAGAAAAAAAAAACCTTCTGATTTTGCCTTATTTTCAATTTTCTAATGATAACACAACTCAGCTAAAGATTACTTCTTGAAATTAGTGCTTTGCTAGACAGAGCTAGTCTTGTGCCCCCTATGACCTGAAAAGATAGAGTCAGACCCCTCTTAAATGCAGCCAATCAGAAATTTATTGAATCTGCACAGGGGACTGTCTTGGGAGAGAGTTCTATCCCAGTAGTGGGCAAGTTGCCTTATATATTTTTGTGCAAGCATACTACAGAAGCAAAATGTGGCTGGTTGGGGGGGAGGGGTTACAGCTTGTGTAGTCATGGATACAGCAATAGTTACAGTTATGTAACAATGATTAATACAGCCTTGGTTGACAATGGATATATTTCAAATCACAATGGTTATAGTTATGTAACCATGATTATTGTAGCCTTGGTGGATTTCCACCATTGTTTGTCCACTGAGAACTTGGGGGTTTTTGTGAAACTTGGGACTTCCCATGCTTCAACTCTGGGAGGCATGGGAATGGGCTGAGAGAGCCCATAGGATGGGGGAATTGGCTGGAAGAGAGGGCAAAGGAACTGGAGAGGGTGGGGGAAAGGGAGAGGGAAAGAGGGCTGAAAGTGCTTACAGCACTAGAGACTCAGATTTTGACTTAATGCAGCTAAGCTATAAGAGCAGGCTTCAGTGGGGGGGGAGGTCAGAGAAGATGTTATTTATGAGCCAATACTTAATGTTCACATTTTAGAGAGGCAGGAGGGAAAAAGAAAAAGAGAATTTCTTCTGTTCTGCTCCTGTGGTCTTGTGTATATTCCTTACACTGTAACTCTTTGTTTAAATATTTCCCATTCATTTGTGAGACACTAAAGGACAGGACCGAGGTGCTTTCACCCATAAGCACCTGTTTTTTAGTTCATACCTTGTACACAGAAACAACCAGGCAGGGTGCGCTAGAAGTAACCACAAAAGCTTGTCTGTCCTCCTTAGTTTCAAAAGTGAATTTGAATCAGCTGCCAATATTTAATAATTGTGATATTTTATATGAAAATCTGTAGTCTCCATTCTTCTCAGGAATCAAAACATCTGAAGACATTGGAACTTTGGGTTCAGTGGCTCGATAATTTACAAAAACTCAATAAGCCTCATGTTGACTAAGACTTAGATTATGACCTTTCTTCATCCTTTGAAGAAAATCATTTAGACTGGTTTTATTTTTATCTTGGAATAGAGATATATTAGTGTAAGTACAACATAAAAAGAAGTGCCAGACAAGAAAATATTGTTCAAGTTGACCTCTAAACCCCTCAAGTCCTATATATTGAAATTAGCAAAAAAGTTATAAAAAAACAAAGATTCTTATAGAAACAAAAGTCCACATTTATAAGATGTTAATTTTCCCCAAAACATATACGATTTTTACAAAGTAATAAGAATGATACTGATTACCTCCCCCACCAAAAACATGGGGCCCCTGCTTTCCTTCACCCCAGCCTACTGCATTTACTAATTTTAACAACTTTACCCTTGTCAATCTGAAATCAGCATTAATAAGAGTGGGTCTCCCTCCCCTCCATAATTCAAATATAGGATGATATGGATAGTAGAAGAAACAACTAACATTTACGTATCATGTTATCATTTAATGTTTGAAAAAGATCCCTCCACATTATTTTAATCTACTTCTCTTGATAGGCAAGAAAATGAAGACTTTAGAAGGCAAAGTGACCCCCTCCAAATACACGGTTAGTCTACGCCAGTGTCAAGGGCAAATGCTGAAGGCACTTGGCAGAACTGAACAGTCGTACATCCAGGCTGAGAAACTTAGATTCCCTTTATCAGCTGAGATACGTGTTTCTTATGGGAAGGTTATAAAAATTAAATGAGATAACGTGAAGTATTTAGAAAAGCACCTGGCATGTAGTGGTGACTCAGCAAATACCAACTATTATTATGCATTGTGGTAACTGTAGTCATAAAGGAAGCAGTTCATGATGTAAATTCATCAGTAAATACATATCGTAAATAGACAAAGCAGAGAGACATCTACTTACTTCATGGTGGTCATATTGAAAGTCATATTGTCATGGACAAGTTGATTCGTTTCTATAATCCTTGTTCTCATGATCTGTAAATGGGAATGATGCTATCACCCCATCACCCTCACAATCCTGCTTTCCCCTCCCTGAAGCCCACAATTTCTTTTCTTTTTCTTTTTTCTAATCTTGTTTTGACACCCTTTCAGACACAGTAATTGCTGGCAGTGTCTTTATTTCTTCTGAATCCCAAGTCTTTGCCATCACAGTCATCTTTTGCTATTTTCCCCGTGGCCCTCAGTTTATTCTTCTCCCCTCACAAGATTGCCAGGAATAGTTTTTCTTTCTTTTTTTAATATACAGTCACATCCAATCCTTTTAGCAACCTACAAGTTCCATATTCACTCCGTGCTGTATTTACCAAGGTTACAATAACTCTTCCTGGTGCCTGACGGGGGACCACAGTCACGAAGCTCAGCTTGGAGGAACAGGATGGGCATCAGCACTTCACTTTGACTGGTGATTGTGGCTCTGCCCTTGGTACCTTTGCTCTTAATTTCCACAAGGACATTTCAGCACTTTCCCTTTCTACTAAATTACATCCCATACAGTTACTGTCGCTGTTAATTATCATAACAGTCACTTGAGAAATATAACACCTCATCTACCCATAGTAGTTTAGCCAGACCCTGTCCCAGAACACATGAAGCTTCCAACTTGCTGGAGCCCCGGAGCACCCCAGAACTCCCAAGCCCCATCTGGCCTTGTATTCCCCTCTGCTTCCAAATGCCAGCACACCTGTGGCACTGGGCCATCTTTTTTTTTTTTTTTTGACATTTAGAATTCCATAAAAAACGTTCAAATGAAATATTTCTAAGTGATTCAATAAGAAGCAAGTTTATTAACATAATTTTATAGTAAGCTTATGCTTGATAATGGCACTCTGTATTCACTTATCTATCGCTGTGTAATAAATTACCCCCAAACTCAACTGCTTGAAGTGACACACACTTATTATCTCACAATTTCTGTGAGGCAGAAATCCAGGCTTGGCTAAGGCACACATCTCTGGCTCAAGGACTGTTGAGGTTGCAGTCAAGCCATCAATCAACCAGGATTGCAGTCTCCTCTGAAGTACTGGCTAAGGGAAGGTCCATGTAGAACAGTGCCTTCCTAATGCCTCCTTATGCTGTGACCCTTTAATACAGTTCCTCATGTCGTGGTGACCCCCAACCATAAAATTATTTTTCTTGCTACTTCATAACTAATTTTGCTACTGTTATGAATCATAATGTAAATATCTGATATGCAGGAGGTCTTTTCATTGTTACAAAGGGGTCGCAACCCACAGGTTGAGAACGGCTAATGTAGAAACTCACACATGTCTGCTGGCAGGTTTTCCACAGATTATTGGGCTGACAGTTTCGGTTCATTCCTGGCTGCTGGAGAGAAGTCCCTCTCAGTTATTTGCACAGTGGCCTTTCCATACAACCGCCCTCAAACCAGGCATCTAACTTCCCTCAGATGAAGGCAAGAGAGGATGGAAACCAGTCTTTTTAAACCAATCTCCAAAGTGCCATTCCTTCCTAGCTGCTACATTCTATTCCTTACCAGTGAGTCAATAAATCCAGCCCACACGTTAGGGGAGGGTGGTAGATCAGAGCATAAATACTAGGAAGTGAAATCATTGAAGGCCGTCTTAAAGGCTGCCTGTCACAGTGGGGTGCACAGTTCATGATCAGACTAATTTTTTTTTTTTTTTTTTTTTGCAGTTTTTGGCCGGGGCTGGGCTAGAACCTGCCACCTCCAGCATATGGTGCCAGCACCCTACTCTTTGAGCCACAGGCGCTGCCCCACATTTCATGATCAGAGACCCACTGGTATAAATCTTCTCAAAGTCTTATTAGTCTACATTGACAAAAGTTCTGCTCATGCAAATGGGTAAAAAAAAAAAAAAACTAAAATAATTTTCACAGGTATTCAAAAATGTATAGTAGTTGCATTTAAAGATTCCAATAGCTGTTTTATTTTATTGACAAATGCAATGTTGAAATACTTTGTACTACTGCAAATGACGTTTAGTGCTCAAGTTTTTCCCTACTTTAAGAAAATGGCATATGTTTAATTTGCAAAACATGCAGGGATAGTGAAAGAAAGAAGGGAGACTTCTAAATGGGCCCACCAGGCAGAAACAGAAGCAGCTAGCAATAAATGAGAAGGTGGAGATTTGTGGCTGCCACCTGGAGCTGCACCTGTAAGGAACTCCTCCCTGACGTCTCCACATCCCACTTGGAGCAACTGCACTCTGGCTTATGCACATGATGGAATTTTCCAGCAGCTCCGGGACCTCTCATTCATGGTGGTCAGCAGCCATCCTGCAGGGCGCTGCTAGAATGTGTCCAAGAGGTCCAGTGCTGACTTGACCATGTTCTACAGTAACGCCTCTCAAACTTCAGTGTGCATTCACGTCAGCCAGGCATCCTGTGAAGGTGCAGATCCTGATTCAGTAACTGCAGCGAAGGGCCTGAGACCCTACATTTCTAACAAGCTTCCAGATAACGCTGAGACTGGTGAGAAGCAAATTTCCATACCACCCAGGAGAACACGGTGAACCACGTACTGCTCACCAGCTTCTCCTGCCCACAGGGACAATGGGGGAGTAGGGTCAGTCCCCTCACTCCTGCAACGTGAGGGTGTAGGAGACGCTGCAGTTATTCTACGCTGCCGTCCTCAGCCCTCTCTTACTGGTACTGTGTTCCCATCCCTCCTGGATCTGTGGTTTGCATCTAAGGTCCGTAAGCTGCAACTTTATTCAGAGGATTTCCCTGGAGCAATTGCCTTCACATACCACGAAACAGCAGTGCATGACTATTCCTCTCACGTGGGGGAAACCTGTAACTATTGTGGGAATAGGAAATTTCAGCTTCTTTACTTCAAAGTGGGAGGAAATCTGGGATACGCTTGTATTGGTTTATTTATCACTCATCCTCATTTATACTCCAGAACTCCCTACACAATATAGCCTCAGGCTGAGCCTAGAGCTTCAGTAGAAATTTACACTGTCTTAGCTTTATTCTCTTCTCTGTCCAGCTTCCCCTACTATGTTACAAGATGGTCCAGGGGATACTTCTTTATTAAACCACTTATATATAAATCCTTGTCTCAGGAGAACAGGAGAGGATATTGGCTGCCTGAGGCAACTGACTAGGCCAACCTAGGCCCCTACCTTCTTCCCCAAGAGCTGAGGAAATCAATGTCTGTGGCACAGTTGTGACTGGCACGCTCTTTGGGAAACTCTGGGCTAAAGAATGAATGTTGTGTAAATATACCTCATGGCCAAAATCATGAGAGCCAAAGGGTTTGCTGCAAAATCATGAGACCCAAGGGCTTTGCAGCTTCTGCCTTAGTCTCTTATCAATGAGGCAGGCTATCCAACTATTGCTGAATTTGTAGGCCTTGTGTTATTGACAGGAACGTCACAGAAGCCCATCCTCATTTGTAATCTTAGAAAAGAAAAAAATGTATGACAAATGTAGAATTATTGTACTCCTGCCAGTCAGTTTTGCCAGTGATTCCTCATTTATTTAGGAATCAGTTTTGGATAGTATGTATCCTCCAATCTTCGGAGTCTTGACTACTGTCTGTGAACAACAGTGGAGACTTACACTGAAGACATTAACAAGTTATTTAAAGTAGTTGTATTTTACTTTAAGGACAAAACAGTCCTTAAATTTGCTCACAGACTTTTGGTGTTCAAATTCTCTTTAAAGTGAATTGTGAAAAAAATTCTATGCTGGGAAAAAACCTACAAATAGCTTCACGAACCTTGTATAACAAAAAAACATCTCATTACTCTAACATGAGTTTGTTCTGACTAGTGGTTTAATTCAAAACAACTGCTACTGCCCTAATGCCTTCTTATTTTTTCATAAAAACAGCTGATAATTCAACCTTAGTTCATTGAAACGCGTGTATTTTTATTCTTTATTTCCGGTTCTTTGCCTCTCTGATTCACTAGGTTTCATCACTAAGCTCAAATAGCGCTAAGAATTGGGACAACTAAAAAATCAGAAATAAACGGAGACCTATAGATTAAATAGATCTATATCCTCCCCACTTTGAGGGAACAGCTTTGGGGCCACTCTGGTCCTGCTACAGGTTTTAATAATAGTAGGTAAGTTGGGTGTTTCTCCCTGCAGTTAATAAAAAATACTTCCCAATGAGACTGAGCATGGCTTTTCCACATTTAAGCTGCAGCTGTTCCTCATATGGTGATGTTCCAGAAAGGATCTCCAGTCTGCGAGCCCCACGAGAAGGGGGCAGAGGATGAGAAAGTCAGTCTTCCTGCGTTTCCTGTCTCTTCTGTGCCTGGAGCACACAAAACGGCGTGGTGAGTTTTGTCCTGAAGAAAATCCTGTCCTCCTTTTTTTTCCCTCTGTCTAAGCAGTTCCAACACTAAGCAACCGAGTTTTTGGCTACTCAGCTTAGTTTGGCTACTCATCTCTCCTGAGGGCAGGGAATGCTAAGGAAGATACTCTGTTGCATTTTGTCTTTTACCGTAACATGTAACATGGGCAGTGAGGAGCCAATCATTTCTTCCAGGCAGTAGGTATTTGTCTCCCGCCTCTCATGGGACTGCCGGCTCGCACACAGGAAAGACTTCAACAAGGCTAAACTCCTTCACTTGACAAATCCATGACTTTGTTGGGGTGATAGACAAATAAACCAAGTCAGATTTGTTTTGAAATTTCAGATTAGTGTGAGGGCACAAATGATTAGGTTGCTTTGTTTGCATTTCTAAGGTAAAGTGCACGTTGTGATTGAGCTCGTCACCCAGGTGTGCTGAACACCCTCACGTTGTGCACATTAGGTGAGAGCTTACCAGTCCCCCTCCCCTTCTCCCCTTCCTTCCTTCCTCCTCCCTTTTCCCCACCACTTGAATATACTTGTGTCTTCCTCTCCTGTGAGCATTTATTTGTTTTTCTCCTGGTTTCATATTGATACTGAGTACATTGGATACTTGCTTTTCCATTCTTGTGATACTTTACTAAGGAGAATGTGCTTCAACTCCATCCAGGTCAATACAAAAGATGTAAAGTTGCCATCTTTTGATGGCTGAATAGTGTTCCATGGTATACATATACCACAGTTGGTTAATCCATTTGTGGGTTTGGGGCACATAGGTTGCTTCCATGTCTTGGCAGTTGTGAGTTGCAGAGAACATTCTAGTGCAAATGTCCTTGCCAAGGTACAAATTTTTTTAAGTGACAAATCAGGGACTTGAACCCAGTAATCACACTGTTAAGCCTATGTTTTGGGCAGTATTGTTTCACACTGGTTTTGTATTAAGCAATTACATCTTATTTGGGGGGGGGGGAATGATGGAGTTGTTTGCCAAGTAGAAAAATTTAGCCTTGTTTATCTCTGCATTCCTCTGTGTCCCAGTTTCCAAATCTGAGGAGAATAAAATTATAGTACCTTGATTTTACATCATCATCCATTTAAAACTCTACAATTTAAAGCAGATCAAAGGAATCCTATCCAGTGTTCTATAGCCCCATAGTGGTAAAATATAATTAATAATTTCTTTCATATTTTCAAAAACTCTCACAAGAGAGTTTTGTGTTCACTACACAAAAACGTAATAAATGTTTGAGATGATGAATATGCTGATTACATGGATTTGATCTTTACACATTGCATGCACATATGGAAATATCACTCTGTAGCCCATAAACATGCCAACTAAAGATAAAAGAAAAAAATTGGGGGATTATATGATATGTGACTTTTATCTCAAGGCTATTTCCAAATTAAAATAAAATGTAATAAATAAAATATACATTATTTTTTAAAAATATAAGCAATGTCTCAAGAGATTCTTTTTTTATTATTAAATCATAGCTGTGTACATTAATGTAGTCATGGGGTACAGTGTGCTGGTTTTATATACAATTTTATAATCGAGAACACGTATAAAGTGCCTTACTCTTCGTCTAGGACATAAGAAGTGTCTTATAAATGGTAGCTCTTACTGCCATTATTGTTAGTAAAGTAATTACGTATATAGCAGGAAGGGGCTTAACTTTCTGATTCATACTACATATGAGAAGGTGTCTCAGTGGAGATATTACCTAAACTGATTCTTCAAGAATGTCCAAGTGGGTAAGGAATAGATGCAAACACACTGGTTTGCTGTGTTCTAGGAATCTGAAGTAGTATACCAGGCTAAACTGCAAGGCATGCATGGCAGGCAGACACAGTTGACCTGGAAGCAGGGCCAGGCTGAGGTGGGCTTTGAATTGGCCTTGGATGCCATGACCTAGAATTTGGGTTCCAAATGAAAAATAACAGTTTATATCCCAAAATGACCATTTGAGTTTCCAAAATATAAAAAATGGGCTATTAATACCTGAAATTAAACTTCTCTATGAGTTGCATTTTATTTCCTTTGAAAAAGAATGACTCTTTGTTTCATTTTCCTGATTGGGATGTACTGGAGTTCTGTATTTCTGACACTTTTAACAACATGGCAGTGACTGCCGCTGTCAAAGTGATGTCTTATATTTCTAGTGGGCTTAATAGGTTATAGAGCCCTCTCTCAGACAGAGCTCACTCATTCCTTTACAGTGCATCAAACAGGAGGTAACTTTCTTAGGAGGACCCTGGTGCTGAGACTGCATGACTTGCCCAAGATGTCCTGGCTAGCAAGTGGCAGGTCATAAGGCTCACCCCCACTTCTTGGACTGCATATCAGAAGCCTAGCAGGCCTTTATGGAAAGAACTCTACTGGGGTCTTCTGTCATATCAGAAATCATCTGGTCTATCCCATCTTCCCAAACACAACTTGCCTCTTGCCCCTTTTCTTACACAGATCTTCATGCCTAGAATGTCCCTCACTCTCCTCCTCATGACTTGCTTCTACAAATCCCAAATCTGATCAACAGAAAGGCATTAACTGAAGTCCTTTCTCATCTGAGAAGACTTGCTTGCTACTTGCTGCACACAGTGAACTTTCTCCATGATCCCTCCCTGTACTCTAATGTAACAAACTCAGATTCTTATCGTATTAATCTTTGAGCTTTCTTTTCCTTCAGTTTCTTCCCAGTACTTTTCCCAGGGTCATTTAGAGACAGCAACATCACTTTAAGTGAAAGTAGGATTTTAGATCAAGAATAAAACATTTAAGAAAGACATTTGTATTTTTTATACTTCAAAACAGGCTTTCAAATCTCTTATAAGAAGGACTGGGGAAAGTATCCCATAAGATATAGGCTGCCAAAATAAAATCGGAAATAAAATTAAAAATATCCTGAATATTCCATCCCCCAATTTCCACACATATACTCATGAAAGACTATGGGTGGACTACGTGGAGATGTTTACAGGGGCAGCCTCTTGGAACTGATTGTCAACCAGCATCAGAGGCCAGCACCGAGGTGGCACATGGACTATTTTGTACATTCAAGAAAGTACCATATGCTACTCAAAAGGGGAAGCCCAATTAGGGTGGGTCCATTTTAGTAGGGCGGGGATTGTCAGTTGACATAAATCATCTGGAAGAAGGAAATCTGCTGGGCCATGGGACTTTCCGGAACCCATTTGCTCTCTGTCAATTGTCCAGGACAATGTGAATGTTGTCCCTTGGAATTGCGTGATGCTACAGAACTGGTCAGAAGAAAACATTCCCTATCTCATCCAGCTCAATAAAGATTTTGCAACTTTAACTCCAGGAGGTAATGTGGAGTTAAGGGGCGGGGGGCAATGTGAAGTATAAAGTTCACTTCTGGAAACTGGAGGGAGAATGGTGAAACCCATTTCCATTACAGTTTTTAAATTCCATGTGGTAATTAAAGTTTTAATATATTGATGTCTGTACAACTAAATTGTGAAATACTTTTTGGTTTACACTAGTCTTATAAGACTACTTATGCATCTCTAAAGTACACATGGAAAACAGATGTTCAATATATTAATTGATAAGGGAATAATTTTTTCAAGGTTGTTTATATGGTAATAGATTCCTGACCCTTAAAAATATTTTCCCCAAAGCACACATTTTTATGCCACTGGAATTATAATTTTAAAAAATGCATGTGCAGTGAATGCATTTTTGCCTTCAGTGTTTATCCCAAAGTCAGAGTGGTAGGTAATTGAGGAAAGCACAGAGATAGGGATCTTTGGGACACCACCTGCGTGAAGCCTTTCTTGATCAACTACACTCACAGGGAGGGAAGGCCCCCATTTCACCCTATTTGTATTTCTATCATAGCTACTATTACATCACCTCCCCTCCCTAATTATACATTTCACTACTCCCCTAGAGCAGTGGTCCTCAATGAAGAGACATCAGCAATGACTATGGACATCTTGGTGATGACAACTCAGATGGGGAGTGATATTGCATCTAGTAGACAGAGGTCAGGGATGCCGCTGAACATCCTGCAGTAGGTAGGTCAGCCCCCAACAACAAAGAGTTATCTGGCCTCAAATCTCAATAATTTCAATTGTGATGCCCTGCTCCACAGCAAACAGTTCTTGAAGGCAGAGATTATGGCTCATTTACCTTTTATCTTAAATGCCAGGCATATACTTACTTATCAACACTGTATGAATTAACTAATGCAGTAAGTAAATAAGTCATAATGAGAACACCCTGCAGGTCGTCTTGAGGGCCATTTCTTCAAACTGGGCAAGGAGCCTGTCTCTTTTTGTTTCTCTTTGTTGTATACCTCAAAGTTTTATTTTTATTTCACAGAAAAATAATGATAAATATGCTTTAAGTGCCTATGTATGTGCACACTGTTCTCAGAATAAGAATAAAGCATTAAAAAAAAACACAATAATAACACCTGTTCCCATGGCTTTCTTAGCCCTGCAGAATGAGGCATGTTTCCTCCACTCTTCTATCTTCTTATCTCCAAATAATAATACAATACTATTAATGACTTTTATGTTTTTTGAATTACTAATTTGAAGAGTATTTTCCAGCTAATTGTGGCAGAGAGGCAGGAGTAACAGACTAAGAAATATACTGATTTAGAGACTTGAGATGAAAGGGCTCAGACACCAGTAGGGCCAAACCTGCCTTCATACAGAGCCCTTGTTCAGCTCTCTAGAAATTAGCTCTAACTTCTTCTGTTACCTACTTGTGGATATGGGAAAGGAAATTATCATTTCCATAGGGTGAGAAGGCTTCATAAGAGAATATACTTGAGTGATCATCTTGAGACACAAGAAGTTCAATAAAACCCTGATCAGCACCACGCTGTGAAGGACAGACTGAGGGAGCTCGATGCCGCCCTAGGGACCGCAGAGAGTTGTTTAATGTTCATAGTTTATTCTGGAGCTGGACGTTTGGCTCTTGTTCTTATGTGCTTTTCTAGTAAGAGATGTTTAACTGACTTGAGTGACATCCTCTGCTAGAACATTCTACAAAGATAGAAATGTTTGATAACATTCCATTTGTAGAAAAAATAGAAAAGTTACCTGGCAAAGGACAGTGCTTTGTGGAGAAATTAAGAATGATCCAATCTACCTCAAAGTCCAACCACAGTGGCTACTAAGCACTTGATATGGCTAATGCTAAGGAATTGAAGTTTTTATTTATTTTATTTTATTTTAATTTAAATTTGAACAGATACATATAGCTCATGACTATGGTACTAGATGATATAAGTCTAGAAAAATCCTCCTCCAGATTAGCACTGTCCAGTGCAGAGGTGGGGAACCTTCAGCCTTGATGCTACATGAGGACTTCTAGATCTTTAAGTGTGGCCTTTTGGCTGAATTCAAATGTTACAGAATAAATTGTCTTATTTTTATTGATACATGTTTGTCAATCTTTTATATTTTAAATTTTTTTTTTTTTGAGACAGAGTCTCACACTGTCACCCTGGGTATAGTACTATGGTGTCAAAGCTCACAACAACCTCAAACTCTTGGGCTCAAGTCATCCTCCCACCCCAGCCTCCCAGGTAGCTGGGACTAAGATGCCTGCAACAACACCTGGCTAGTTTTTCTATATTAAGTAGAAATAGGGTCTCTCTCCTGCACAGGCTGGTCTCAATCTTCTGAGCTCAGGCAATCCACCCACCTCAGCCTCCCAGAGCGCTAGAATTATAGGTATGAGCCACTGCACCAGGTCTTAATTTTATTTTTTGAATTAATGTATTTAAAATGGCAAAGAATAAAGTAAGCTTCAACAAAATAATTCTCCCAGATTGACTGGTACAATTAGAACATAAGTGAGCCACATGGACTAAGTTGACATCTGCTGCACTAAGGATTAGTTCTAACTCTGCCCACCTGACTAGTAGCACTACTTCATGAGACCAGTTGGTGAGTGCCCCACTCTGTTATCAGCTTTTGACAGTGGAGCACCGTGCTCTGTTTTTCTGCTTTAAATGGAATTTGTGAATAGTTGCACAGTTGAACAGCATTTTTTTATTTCCGTCTACTTAAAAGCCTGTTATGTTAACGGAGACCAAGAGAACACTGAAGAAAGTAAACAGATTCTAAAAGGAGAATTGGGAATTGCAATATTACCCTGTGGATGATTTGCTCGCTTTGTGATACTGATGAGATGATTTTCTTGGTTCGTGATACTGCAGATCAACACTAAAGAAATTCAATTATTGTCAGCATTATAAAACTCATTAGGATGAAAAATGTATTTTAAATTAGAGGGAGAAGTGCTCAAGGTTAGATTGCAGAAATTAAATGATGAAAAGCAGAAGCAAAGACAATTTTTTCAAGCAGCAATAATACTTGGAAATAGTGCCACTGAAGCAACTTATGCTTGAGAAGAAATGGGGAATCCATTCAGTGATGTAGAAATTGTGAAAGAATGCACTGTCAAAGGTGTAGGATGCCGAGGCCCTGATAACATTTCAAAGCACAAACAAGTGACTCTTTCAAGGAGAACCATAACAGATCAGCAGTACAAACTAACCTTCAACTTGACAGAACAATATCATGCAATACTTAAAAGGAAAATATATATATTATTTAATCACTTCAGAGGAATCAACTAACACTACTGACTCCACTCAGGTTTTATACTTTGTTCAGGTCATAACAGAAGATGTTCGTTGCTATAAAGAGTTACTTTGGCGCTCCTGCAAACAGACCACAGGGAATAGCGATCTTCAACAACTTTTAAGATACACATCATGAAGTTCAACTGAACTTAATACATTCAGTGAATGTATGTACAGTTGGTCTGCCTTCCACTGCTCAGGTAAAAAGAGTATTAGCACATTCAGATGCTCTCATTTCTTTTCATCGTGTTTTTCATCAGCAAAGTCTCTGTGCTAACGCTACTATTTTAAGAGACACTTTGCAACAAGTTATAAATATTTTCCCTGTATTTGTACAAATGCAACACAGCGTCATCGGTTGCATAACATGCTAAAGACAATGCTGAGGTGTACAGGGTGAATTTGCTGTATCATTCTATAGCGAGTTAACTGTGGCAAGGACAGGTGTTAGCCAAAATTTTATCTTGGCAAGAGTAAATAGTTAAATTTTACAAAGAACAGAATCAGCCATGTGCATTATTAAAAGAAGATTTCTATAGGAATGCAGCATTTCCGATATGCCAAATCAAAACAACTTGAATATTTCTTTGCAAGGTAAAACAAGTCTATATATGACAGGTGGTCAAAAGTCCAAGTATTTTGAGAAAAGCTATGTTTTTTTGCAAAACACTTCTTCAAAAGGAAATTTCAGATGATTATTTCCCCAGTTAGCAAAGGTCATCGATGGGTGGATGATCTACGTGAGTCATGAGAAGAATATGCAGCTGCTTTGGGCCTGTTACTTGGAGAATGCAAGGACAGGTTCGCTGACTTTGAGAATCATGATGTCACACTCAAATCAGCGTTTCAGCGCAGCTAGTTGATATCGCCAAGGCACCTAAAGAACTACAGATGGAATTGATTGGTGACATTTTAAAGGCATTGTTTGATACTAAGAAAGATCCAACTGAAATATGGAAAAATGCAGAATATCCACCCCTTCAGCAACATGCTCAAAAAATGCTTTTTTGCTTTCCAACCATGTTTTGCTGAGAATATATATATTCTGCTACCTAACCAAAACCAAGATGCCCTTCTGGTCACAAGTGACTGATGCTCAACTACAGGATCAACTGAAACTGTGGACCTCCATGCTGCAACTGAATATTCAAATACTTTCCAACAAAAACAGATGCAAAGTCATTAAAAGGTTAGCTTTAAAATGAACAAATAGTCTTTTCCTTTTTTGAAGTTTTTAAATACATAGTAGTTAGATTTTTACTAAATAAAGTATATGTTTAAGTATATCTAATTGAAATTTTTTGAATGCATCTATATTTGATTATAGCTAAATTAAAATTGGCTTCCTGGGCAGCACCTGTGGCTCAAAGGAGTAGGGTGCCGGCCCCATATGCCAGAGGTGGTGGGTTCAAACCTAGCCCCAGCCAAAAACTGAAAAAAAAAAAAAAAATTGGCTTCCAACATGAAAAGGTCCCCCTAACTCCATCTAATAGAGAAAGAACAGTGGCATGTATATGTATAACTTTATGTTTTACAGGAACCATATTAATAAAGTAAAAAGAACAAAGTGAAATTATTTTTACCAATATATTTTTATTTAGCCCAATTCATGTAAAATATTATCATTTTAATGCATAATAAATACAAACAATTATCAATGAGTTAATTTAGATCGTATTGAACTAAATCTTCAAAATTTGGCATATATTTTATACTTCACAGCATGTCTTAGTTCAAATGCTAAATAGCCACTGATTTATGTGAACCATGGTCTAATAAAAACAATAAAGTTACACTTAATAGAAAAATATTTGACAGTGCGTCCATTTCCCAATTTAAAAATAATTGATAAAAATAAAAGAACATTAAAAATTTCCTTCCTGGGGCAGACTAAGCCCATTTCAAGCACTCATAGCTATATGTGGCTCAGGGCTGTCCTAGCCAAACAAAAAACTAATAACATCCAAATGAAATATAAAATGAAGTAATGATCTTGCAGGGAGACCAAGGTAACGTGTGATGAAAAGTTGACGATATTCAGATGTAGACGCTGAGATTTCCTACCCAAACAAATGCGGAAAATGGAAAAATGTGCAGAACGAGAATTTCTCTCTTTCTGTTCACTCTCTCATTGTCTCGCCTGTCCCTCTGGAGCTTCGATAGATCCATCCCATGAACTTGGCCAGTGCTTGCTTCCTCCACATGTTCTCCCTGACCTGGCGAAGGGAAATGTCCCCCTAAGCTCAGAGCTGCAGGGATTCAGTCGAGCTTGTGCAGGATCCTTACACTTCATTCTGCTTCATCACTATCTCCTCGCGACAACAATTCCCTGCTTTCAGGACGGTATTTACTCTTTCTGGCTCATATTCCAAGCCTCTCCTTCCCTGTGGGTTCCACTGTGTAGGCAGCTGTGAAGAAGCACAAAAGAGTACTATGCACTCCGGACTCACCTTCCTCCTCTCTCCGGTTCCTGGCACAGAAAGGTTGTGTGTGAGAAACTGCTTATTCAAAGAGAAGTAGGGCTGAAAGTGATTTCCAGGCCCCTATATCCAATTTTCTTCTCATCCTACTCTCCCAAGTATTAATGAACTGTTTGAAATGTTGTCAAAGGGGAAGACAGGATATTACCTCTGAAAGGGCACCCTATCCCTCAGAGTTGGAAGAAATCAAAGAGTTTCTCAGTACGTGGAATCCACATCTGCGGAGGACATCTGTATCCAGATGTCACGAAGCTCCCAAAGGGATATGGGAACTTCTATGAGCAAACCATTGCCAAGTGTTCTTTGGAATATCTCTCCTTGGAAATGAGAGACAAGCCCCCGGACAATTCCTGTTCGTCAGCCAGCTGGCACATTCCACATTTTCTATTCCACTTTTGGACAGTCCAATCTTGTACTGTGTTGCAAGAGCTTTCTGTAGGGCATTCTTTTTCATAATAGACCTCAGGTGCAGAAGGTTGAGTTCACCATTTTCCCCAGTTCATTATGTGTCATCAACATGGGTTCAGGCAAGACCCATTCTTACTTACTGATTTTTTAACATGTTCATTCATTTAATTAGGTGTGTGTGTCTTTATTTCCTTTGCTTACTCTGATTTCCTTTCCTGACCTAGGGAACTGCTGTTTAATATCTTCTCTGTTGTTTAAAATGTGTTCCTACAAGACATTTTGTATGCATGTGTTTTTAACTATATAATCTATACAGCTCATTTTATGATGTGTTATTTATTCAATTATGTGTTATGTATCCAATTCAATTATTTATTCAAATCCCTTTTCACTGAGGACTGTGTGCTGAAGATCACTCCATGTCAAAGGCGTGCAATTTATCTGTTGCTTCTGTCATATAGCACGCATCCACCACACCCTAATAACCCACCATCCAAGTAAGGGACAACCGAGCCGTCTCTCATCCCTGTCACGACGTCCTCACACATGTTCTTTTATGTAACTGTTTGAGATTTTCTTTGGCATTGACAAAGGCCTTTCTACCACGTTGTCTCTTACTCCATAAAGCAGAGAACCAATCTTATGGCCTGCAAGCTGCTAAGCATTAACATATGCATCCCAGTTATGTATTTTGGCACTAGGGAACCACAGGGATAAGCTCATAGACAAACGGAACCTATTGTGAAATAGCCCAGGTCCCGAACTCCATTAACTTCCACATACCCCTCCTCAGTAGGAAAGTCATGCCAGTGTTACTGCCTAACCAGGTCCCTTGCTCCCTACCCAGATCAAGGCTGATCACTGAGCCAGTAGGAGTTGCAATAGAAAAAGAGTTTAATGTTGCCAGTTGCCAGGTGCCAGGCAAAGAATTGGGGGAAATTTCTCAAACCCATCTCCCTGAGAATTTGGGGGCTAAGATTTTTAAAGTTGCTTTGGCAAACAAATGACTAGGGAATTGGGTCTGCTGATTGGCTGGGAATGAAGTCACAGGATTGGAAAGCAGAAATCGTCTCTCCTAGAAATAGGAGTTTCCAGGTAAGGGGTAGCAGGACTTCCGGGATTGGCTGCTATGCGTGGCCACTGGTCTGGTTGACATCATTTCATCCCCCTGACTGCAGAGTCCAGCAGATATCTCAAAGACCAGTATTAGGTTTTACAATAGTGATCTTATCTATAAAAATGGTTGGTGAAGTCATCTTGCATCTGCCAAGGATGTGACACTTAAGCAGTTCACAGTTACAGCCATAGGGAAGTTACGAAACCACAGGTGGTTGACTTTTAGCTGTATTAAATTTCCATACTAATCAGATAATTTTTCACTACTCCCATCTTATGGTCTTCCATTATTTTAATATAATGGAATAACATTATAATATACGATATTATAATATATTTAATGTAATAGGTGGTCAAGGCCTGGCATTCAACAGCCCACAGAAGTTCTGGGTACTGTATTTCCTCCCAGGCAGAGTCACTCTGATTAATAACTACTTGTGAATAAGGGTTGGTAGAATATTTAATATGCTTGCAGTGACATTTCCAGTAGTTTGCTGGATATATCGGGCTCTAAGCTTGAGAACTGGCTCAGATTGGGAAACTAGGTGAGGAATCACAATTTTACATTTTAGTACCAAACATCAGCCCCCTGCTTATTTGCTTTTGATTTTTCTAGTTATACCAGTCAATCTCTCACCCTTCCTCTTACCTTTTCCAAATGAACATCACGATTTATTTAACACGTGGGTCGCCACCTTTCCTCTGACAGCACGTGCTGCCATCTGCTCTCTCTGCGAGAGTCCTGCCATCTCCATGTGCATGAAGGTCACCAGTTCCTAGGCAGATTTCCAAGGCTAAACCTGACTATGAGAGGGTGTATATTCAGGGTCCTCCTAGGCAACACAGCTAGGTTGCAGTTGTTGCTCTAGCTTAGTAAATCCATTCAAACACTCCTAGCCCTCTTGGTGTTTAAATTCTAGGAGCTCCACTATGCCCCAGCTAAATGTACTGTAGGTCTAAGTTGTTGCCATGTCAAAGCTTTAAGCAGACAATCTAGCAAGAATGAGGATAAAGTCTCGGCCTTAGCCTTCTTGACAAGATGTTACAGGAAGAGCCATAGGTGAGTGTCCCTATGTCAACAATGTGTTAGTCATCTGGCTTTATATTATAGCCATCCTGTATTCCCTTCCTAGAGCTACTATAACAAAGTACCACATGCTCTAAACAATAGAGATATATCCTCTCACAGTTCTGGAGGGTAGGTGTTCAAAATCAATGTGTTAGCAGGGCCGTTGGTGTCTCTATGCTCTAGAGTTCACAATAAGTCCTTGCCTCTTCCTAAGTTCTTGGGGTTGTATGGAAATCCCTGGACTTGTGGACTTACCGCTGTGACCTATGCGTGTCTCCATGTCACATCACATTTGCATTCCCTTGTGTGCCTCTGTGCACCTGTCTCTTCACATCACTTACTTGCAAGGACATCACTCACTGGATTTGGGGCCCATGCTTTTCCACTATGACCCCATCATAATTTAAGTACATCTGCAAAGTACTCACTTTCAAATAAGGTCACATGCACAATTGTCAGGATTTCCTCTTGCAGTATCTTCCATCATCAACTAATTCTCCAACTCTCTCCGCCAGGGCAGAGTTACTCAGATAAATGATTACTTTTGAGGCTGAGTTGATGTAATATTTATTTTATAATAAATATATTGCATTTCAGGTAGTTTCCTAGAAATAATGAGCTCTAAGTTAGAGAACTAGCTCAGATTGAGAAATATTGATCCATGAGAAATCACAACTGGTTATCCTTTAATTTATCTCAATATTGGCACACAGAGTTAGCTCAGGCCCCCACAAGCTAAGAGCTTACCCTACAAGACTGCCTCACTTCAGACTTCAATGGTAAGTCTGTGTTCCCCATACTTCTGACTCACCAGCTATAAATACAGGGGGGAGGAGAGCGTTCTGACAATTCCCAGAATGGCTCATATACTTCAGAGAAACACTTTACTTATTCACCCTGGTTTGTTATAAAAGAAACAGCTCAGGAATAGTCAGATGGAGGCGATGCCAAGGCAAGGTATAGGGGGAGGGATGCAGAACTTCCCTTCCCTCACGGGACACAGTGTGCTATGCCCCGCCCAGAAGCTCTCTGAATCTTGTTTTCGGGGTTTTCTATGAAAGCTTCATTACCTAGGTATTACTGATTAGATCATTGTCCATTGTTGATCAACTCCACCTCCTAGTTTCAGCCCTTCTCTCTTCCCTGAGGAGGTCGGGAGTGAACTTGAAGATTCCAACCCTCTGATCACTTAGTTGATTCCCCAGGCAACCAGCTCTCCTGGTTGAAAGGGGCTTGTTATTAATAACAAATGATGCCCCTTTCACCTTAATTATTCTAAGGTTTTGAGAACTTTGCTACGATTAGACAAAGAACAAATATGTAGTTCTCATTACAGATCATATCACAGGACTTCAACGTTATCTGTTTCATGGGCATACAGTTTAACCCAAAACATACTTTTAGCACAATCCCAAACATCCTCTCCCCTGACATGTGCATTTATTTGATTCGGATACATTATTGTAGCTCCTGCAACTCTTTTGGTAATCAAGCTACCTCCTTCTAGTGCAGGAACAGTACTGTCCTGCTCAGGCTAGAGTGAGACCCAACTCTAGTTATGTGTCTGGTGGCAAGTAGTTGGGTAGAGGTGGAAATGAAGGAGGATCATCATTTCGTAGGGCATTCATCTTAGGTGAGATTTTTGCACAAATGAGAGGCCACGTTAATAAGGAGGAGATGGAAACGATCACTTCTTCCACCCTAATAGAATCAAGAAAACTTTGAAGTTCAGGGTTCTTAAGTTCATCTAACCAAACGTCATGTGAATTCAGCCTGAAAGATCTGTTCAAACAATGTGATAAATCTTTTTATAGTTCGGTTAAAATTTTAACTGTACAATTACAACTGTATTTATTGTCAATGCAATGTTCCCTCATGTTCAATTGATCTTCTTAAATGCTGTTACGGAGGCCTCTGACTTTCACGTGTTCTGAATTGCTCCGTGACTGAAAGAGTGTCTATTAAGTGTAATTAGGGCATGCTACTGTTTAACTTTTCTGTTTGCTTGTCGGTCTTCTGTATAGTTGTTTCATCTCTTATTGGAAGTACTGAAGTCTCTGATGTTTACTCTTGGATTGTCTATTTTCTCCATCAGTTCTGCCAGGCTCTGCTTGTGCATTTTGGTGCCCACTTACTACATGTGTCTATGTTTGTAATTCTTATAAAATAGTGATGGATAGACATTTTTATCATTATAAAACATTACTTGTTTCGGGACCTCATCCACGTTCCTTATGCTATAGCTAGTTGAGGACGAAGCCTGATTTTGCCACTACTGCTACTGCTCTCTGAGAAAAGACACTGCCTCTCACTGCTCCTGATCTTTGTATTTTCTGGATGTTCATTGTCCCTAGACACCCAGAACTGATGAAAAAGTGGGCACACTTTTTCATCAGTGTCACTTGTGGACACACTTTAAACCAGAAGGGGGCACTGAAGAAAAACTACCTGTACCGCCTGAATAACACAAAACCTCTCCAGAATGTGCCTTTGGAAGCTCTGTCCATGCCCCACGTCTCACACACGTAGACCCCTCACCCCATGCGGTTACATGTGGAAACTGAAGTCTGAGACAGGTACCACTGGGCCCTCAGAATATGAGTTCATCCCACTTTGCTTTTGCGTACTCAAAAATCTAATAAGTATATTTATGGGAATCTACTTGTGTAGCTTCCTGCACTCGTTTATAAAATGTGTATCTTTTGCCTGTCTCACATTAGGCATTCAAGTTTTCTCTAAAGCAAGAGTTGAGAAACCACGGTCTGTGCGCCAAATCTGCATCTACCAACTATTGTGGTGCAGTTTCTGTGTAAAGAATGGCTTTTACAGATAAATATTAACAATCCATTTGATAATAGGCAATGCATGTTTTTAATCCTAAATAGGTGAAACGCTATTCATTCCAAAGTATTTTGATTATTCTCATTAGAATAATAAAGACAATAATTAGATTTATATTACAAAATAATTTGTACTCGATTTTTATTGTTGTTAGCTTATTTTGAACTTCATCAATAAAACTTTTGTTAAAACTTCTCCTCTCATTATATATTTTACATGTTGTCCTGTATTTACCCTGTTAGCCACAAAGACCAATGTATTTATTATATCTGTAGCTTTAAAGAAAAAAATGTTTCCAACTACTACCCTAAAGGATGCCCGAGAGAATGAGTTTGGAGAACGCTAGAGAAGAGTACAAAAGTTGTGAAAATTGGCATACTTCCGTACAGGATATAGTATCCTAGATCTGGAGAAAAAGACAGGGATTCAGTCACAAAGCTGCAAGGCCCAGTTGCACAGCCACGGATTTGTAGCAGATGTGGTCAATTTACTTCTTTCCTGACCAGATGGAGACTATAAAGTCAGAAGCAAGACAACCTTCTTTGTACCGTTTTTTTTACACTGTCAACACATAAACTCCAAAAAATGGCAAGCACCTTGCTTTCTTCAGGGCAAAACACTTTCAATGACTTTTTATTAGCCTAATTCTCACCCATATGCATGGCTAACCCACAGTGCAGTGTTTTTTATGCTCCAACCACCTGCACAGTAGCATGATGTGTTTAGATCAGAGGCAACAAGACGTGGTAGAAAATTTGCAAGATGAGAAATAGGAACACAAAGCTTTATTCTGCCACTTAACAGCAGAGCTTACTAACCTCTATCCAGTTACCTTATTTAAAAGCCTTAAGGATGTAAATGAACTTAAAATGATGCTATATAGCTACATTTAATGCTAATATTCAAAACATTGAATAACCACCATAGTGCAGGCACTGACGAATCACAGAATGTTTTGGCCACAAAGAGCAGATGGAGCCATACTAGTGAGACTTAGGCATAAATTCTGTGAAGACTAAATGACAAATTATCACTAAGCCTAAGCGTAACAAGTGCTTCATATTATTGTTATCATTACAATGACATGATTCTTTATCTTCTTCCTTAAAAATGATTCTCTACCTTACCTATTATATTTTCCATAGACTGATAAGATCTCATCCATGATGAAAGATATGGGCTATCTTTAAATAAATATCTAGAAAGTGACCCTCAGAGCCAACATGATTGGAAAACATCTTTTTACTCAACAGTCATAGCTGGTAGTGATATTATTGTGAAAAGCAATTTAATTTCAGGATCCAGGGCTTTTAAAAAATAACTAGTTTACAAGAAGAGTGTTGTGGTGAATTTAATAGGCTTTATTCAAGCTCAGACTATGTGGAGAAAACCCTCAGGCAAACTTCTCCATAGTTTTGATCTGTATACTCTTGTTTGAAAGAAAGATGTATGTTAGGCGCAGAATGTTTGTGTTCCCTCAAAATTCATATGTTGAAATCCAAACTTCCAATGTGATGATCTTTGGAAATGGAGGCTTTAGGACAGTGGTTCTCAACCTTCCTAATGCTGCAATGTATTTTCATTGTTAAAAAGGGGTCGCAATCCACAGGTTGAGAACCACTGCTTTAGGAGATATTTAGATCATGAGGACAGAGCCCTCATAAATGAGATTCATGCTCTTATAAAAGGGACCCCAGAAAGTCAGAAGCATAGTGAGAAGCTGCCAGTCTGCAATCCAAAAGAGGGCCTTCAATGAAACAAAAAGTTGGTTCTTTGAAAAGATAGATAAAATCCATTAACCTTTGGCCAGATTAACTAGAAAAAGAAAAGTAAAATCTCTAATAACCTCAGTCAAAAATGAAAAGGGGGAAATAACAACAGATATCACAGAGATACAAGAGATTATCTCTGACTACTAGAAGAAACTTTATGCTCAGAAATTTGACAATGTGGAGGAAATGGACCAATACCTGGTATCACGCCCTCTCCCTAGACTTAACCAAGAAGAAATAGATCTCTTCAATAGGCCAAAATCAAGCAAACTATTCAAAAACATTGAGAAGGAAGGAACCTTCTTCAACATGTTCTATGAAGCAAACATCACCCTTCTACCAAAACCAGGAAAGTACCCAACTACAAAGAAGAACTACAGACCAATTTCAGTAATGAATGTAGATGCAAAAATACTCAACAAAAATCTTAGCTAATAGATTACAGCGACACATAAAAAAAATTATACATAATGATTGAGTAGTCTTCATATCAGGGATACAAGTCTGGTTTAACATACACAAATCCATAAATGTAATTCACCATACCAATAGAAGCAAAAACAAAGACCATATGATCCTCTGAATAGATGCAGAAAAAGCATTTAATAAAAGTAAGCATCCTTTTCTAACATGAACCAATAAGAAAATAGGCACAGGTGGCACTTTTCTAAAACTAATTAAAACCATCTACCACAAACCACAGCTAATATCATACTGAATGGAGTAAAACTGAAAGCTTTTCCATTTAGAACTGGAAGCAGACAAGGATGCCCTTTTTTGCCACTGCTATTCAACATAGTTCTGGAAGATCTAGGCAATGCAGTCAGGCAGGAGATGGATATAAAGGGCATTCAAATGGGGGCAGAAGAGTTCAAACACTCATTCTTAAGAGACTCAACCACAAGACTCCTGGAAGTGATCAAGAAATATAGTAACATCTCAGGGTATAAAATCAATGTCCACAAATTAGTAGACTTTGTGTACACCAATAATACCCAAGTTGAGAAACTAATCAAAGACACAATTCCCTTCATGGTAGCTTCAAATAAAATGAAATGCCTAGGCTAACAAAAAAAGATGAAGGACCTCTACAAAGAGAACTATGAAACCCTAAGGAAAGAAATAGCAGAAGACATTAACAAATAGAAAAACATACCATGCTCTTGGCTGGGAAGAATCAACACTGTAAAATGTCTGTACTACCCAAAGCAATCTACAAATTCAATATGATCCCCACTAAAATATCAACATCATACTTTGAAGAACTGGAAAAAATAGTTCTTTATTTTGTATGGGACCAGAAAACTCTATATACCCAAGGCAATATAGAGTAATTAAAACAATACTGGAGGCATCATTCTCCCAGAATCTAGGCTATATTATAAGTCCGCAGTGATCAAAACAGCATGGCACAAAAAATAGCGATAAAGACATATGAAACCAAATAGAAAACCAAGAGATGAAACCAATCTTTACTTTCCATCTGATCTTTGATAAACTAAACAAAAGCATACACTGGGAAAAACAATCCCCATTCAATAAATGGGGTTGGGAGAACTGGATAACCACATGTAAAAGACTGAAACCTGACCTGCACATTTCACCACTTACAAAAATTGACTCAAGCTGGATAAAAGATTTAAGTCTAAGACATAAAACCACAAAAACCCTTGAAGTAAGTGTGGAAAAAACTCTTGAGGATGTCACCTTGCGGAAAGATTTCTTTCATAAAGAAGACTTCAGTGGCAATTGCAACAACAACAAAAACAAATGTGACTTAATTAAACTGAAAAGCTTCTGCACAGCTAAAGACACAACAGTCAAAGCAAATAGATAACCTTCAGACTGGGAAAAAATAGTTGCATGCTATAAATCTGACAAAGACTTAGTAACTAGGATCCAATGAGAACTCAAATTAATTGACAGAAAAAGAGAAAACAATCTCATCTATCATTGGGCAAGAGACATAAACAGAACTTTCTCTGAGGAAGACAGATGAATGGCTAACAAACATGTGAAAAAATAGCTCATAATCCCTCATCATCAGAGAAAAGCAAACCAAAACCACCCTGAGATAGATATTATCTAAGACCAGGAATATTAGCCTACATCACAAAATCCCAAACTTGCAGATGGCATGGATGTGGAGAGAAGGGAATACTTTTATGCTGCTAGTGGGACTGCAATAGCCTCTTTGGAAAACAATATGGAGAATCCTCAAAGAACTCAAATTATACCTCCCATTTGACCCTATAATCACACTACTAGGCATCTGTCCTAAAGAAAAAGAAACCATTTTATCATGAAGACATTTGCACTAGATTGTTTATCACAGCTGAATTTACAATTGCCAAGATGTGGAAACAACCTAAATGCCCATCAACTCAGGAATGGATTAACAAACTGTGGTATATGTGTACCATGGAATACTATTCAGCCATAAAAAAGATGGTGACTTTACACCTTTTGTATTAACTTGGATGGAGTTGAAACACGTTCCTCCTAGTAAAGTATGATAAGAATGGAAAAGCAAGTATCTAATGTACTCAATACTAATATAAAGCCAGTTGGTTATCTAATACACACCCACATAGGAGTAAAACTCAACTCAATTCAAGTTTGGGGGAGGAGGAAAATGGAGGGAGGAAAGAAGAGGAGAGGATTGGTGTACTCCCAATTAATAGGCACAATGTAGGGGTATATGGTGTAACTTTCTGGTGTGGTATACAACTACAAGATGGATTCTACCTAACAACAAATTCAAATATTGTGACTGGTTGTTTTATCCTTATATTAACCTGAAATTAAAAAAAAAGAGAGAGAGAGAGAGAGAAGAAGAGAAGAAGGCCCTCAGCAGAGCCTGACTTTGCTGACATCCTGATCTTGAACTTCCAGCCTCCAGAACTATAAGAAATAAACTTTTGTTTTCTATAAACTACTGAGTCTTTGGTAAGACTCACGCAAAGTCAAAGCTTTACATGCCGATTAAGTCCACCATGACATACGAGGTCAGACAATTAAGTCCACGAACTTATCCTCGGAAAAGTGCTACATATCTCATTGCTGAATATCACCAGCCCCACCTTCCAAGTGCTCCCCTCGGAAGTTATGCACCAGTACTAGCACTGAGTCCACCTTTCAAGTGAGACTTAATTAAATGAACTCATTTTTGTTGGCTGGAAAAAACTCCAGAGTCCAGCTTTTTTACCCCTAGTCCCAGTAGAAAAGCAATTCTTTTTCCAGAATGGCCATCCAGAGCTGTTGTTGTACAAGGTGTGACAATTGAGTTTGCAAACTTAGTCTAGAAAACGTGCTTTCAGATAAATGAAATTATACGGTATGAGAATTTTTTTGCCTGTATTATTTCACCTAACATGATTCTCGTCAAATTTATTATACTTACTAATACTTTTTTTCTTTTTAATTACTAAATAGCATTCAATTTTTACATATTACAATTTATGCACTCACCTGGGGCCGAGAATCTAGAACCACCAGCTTTTCCTGGACCTTCTGTGAAGCAGCCCCCTCTATCGTACCAGAGAATCATTTTCCACCTGGAAACAACCCTCTATACCAGGCTAAGTGAACTCCAGGCTAAGCAAAAATTATAGTTCCTGCTTTAGGAAGACATAACACATACACCAAAAGAATAAAAGAATCTTAAGTAGTAGAAGGAAGATTTCCTCTAGCCCCCACCAAAGATGTTTATTCCCTAACCCTCAGGACCTGTGAATATAACATGCCAAAGGAACTTTGCAGGTAAGATTAAGATTAGAGACCTTACCTTAAATGGGAGAGATTATCCTGGATTGGTGCAGTCTAATTACATGAGTCCTTAAACATGGATCAGAAAAACAGAAGAGAGGATCAAAAAAGATGTGACTGGAGAGGGTGGGAAGAAGGAGGAACAGAGTCACCAGCCAAGGAATGCGGCAGTTTATAGAAGCTGGGAAATGCCCATATTGTACAGCCAGTAAAAAAATAGGGACTTTGGTGGTATAACTGGAAGGAACTGAATTCTATCAACAACCAAAGTGAACAGGACCCAGCTCCTCCCCTAGAGCCTTCAGAAAGAAACTCAACCTGCTGAAAATGTGGCTTTAGTCTAGTGAAATCTGCACTGACTTCTGACCTACCAAAGTATAAGATAATAAAGTTACATTAAGTACTAAATTTCTGGTTATTTGCTAATAGAAATAGAAAACAAATGTCCCTTGTAATATATATTAACAGAAACAGGGGGAACAGGATATAAGAGTATATCATAGAAGTATTATATGGGACGGGAAGTGGGGCAGAAAATAAGGTCAGATATGGGGAATGCATTAACATAACATCATCTAGGACCTAAAGTCACTGATCTGCCAGAAATATTTGAAGTCTGTGCTCATACTGTGTTAGGATCCTCCGTGCAATTTGGCTCACTAATACCCAAGGGAAACTGAGATATTGATGCCAGAAATTCCTGGGCAAAGTCTTCAGAAAGGGATAGAAATCTAACAGGTAGATGGGAAAGGATTTATTCTTTGAAACCATAAGACACCAGATGCTATTGTTGTTATTAAAACAATAAGGGATTGACTACTCCAGGGCATATCCACATCTTTGAGAAGTGTAATAGTTCTTGGCCTCTGTAGGGCAGTGCAGACAGTGGTAAGAGATCTTGACAGTGGGCACGGTTGGATCTGGAATGGCAGAGGCCAGGTGCACACTTTAATTTTAGTGATGGCTAACTGGGTGTAGTTTTAATGATGGGCAGGACACCAGAGTGCCAATTAGAGTACCTTCCCTTGTAGGAATTCGACAACTGCTAATGTTTCATTGTGTCCTTAACAACAAGGTAGAAAGACATCAAAAAAACCAAGGCCTGATGCCTGGACCAATAATAAAAAACAGCACAGTGGTTATGGTACTGGCCACATGCACCGAGGGTGGCAGGTTCGAACCTGGCCCAGGCCTGCTAAACAACAATGACAACTGCAATTAAAAAAAAAAAAATAGCCAGGTATTGTGGTGGGTGCCTGTAGTCCCAGCTACTTAGGAGGCTGAGGCAAGAGAATCACCTAAGCCCAAGAGTTTGAGGGGTTGCTGTGAGCTGTGACACTACAGCACTCTACCGAGTGTCTCAAAAAAAAAAAATTATTCTATGGTTTATCGACATTGAATTTTTCAGATGTTGACACAATGAAAAGTTATGATTCTCCACCTAGTTTCTGTATCTATGTCAAATTGCAGATTGAACTGAAGTATTGAAAGGGGACAAAGGACCTCAAATGCCACTGAAGAATGTGTAGCAAATACTCCCCTTTAATCCCTCCCCCAAAGTGGCCTAGGCCCATTTGTTGAGTTTATATATTTGAGGAGGTCAGTATCCAGACATTGTAAGAACTATTATGTGCAATATTTGAGTTGACACTAACTCCAGGGAAATCAAAACTTCACCATGTCCCCCCTGCTAGTAAAGGAATTTGTGAGGGCAGATGGTAAGTAGAATCATACCCAAATCTGTCTTATACTGTACACTATCTAAAGAACCACCCTGTGATTACTTCCCTGTCAAGTGTTTAACTGAGATAGACGGACTTCACTGGCAAATGAAACTTCAGTTCACTGTTCTGCAGATTAAAGTTACTAAGTAGAAAGGACAAAGTGGAAGTTTATGAAAAACCTCCTTCACCCCTGTCCTAATAGACAGTCAAGAAGAATACTATATCCTGGGAGGAACTGCTTTTGACACCACCAGCAAAAACTTCAGAATTATACAGGAAATGGGAGTATCTCTGTCCTATTTACCAGTCTGGTCTCTGTAAAATCCATATAGGTCCTCATATAGGATGGTCAGCGCTAGATCAGATGCAGTACCAATCTTAGATACTGTGCTGGATGTGCTATCAATTTATGTAATTCATTGGTTTCTGAAATAGATGTGGTGACGTTTCTCACTACAATGTGTGTGGATTTTTCCATTGCTTACGTTCTAATAATTTACATTAAGTACATATGTACTTTTTATACATGAGAAGCATAAATGCTTATGGTGGTTTGCAACTTTTACTTCTTTAAATTATTACATTTTTCTACATAATATTTTTCACCTTGAGTTCTGCTTTGTCACTTTAATCAATGTATTTTGTTAATATTTTCTCTCGAAGCATCCCTGACTTTATTTTTTGCTTTATATTGTTTTATGATTCTTTAGGATATGGATCTTGAAAATAGATAAGAGAATTTGACAGATTTGTTTACCTAACAAAGGAAACTTGGATTCACTAATTTTATCTTCCCCTTTGATCTTTACATTACTCATATAATCTATTTAGTTTTTATTTCATCACTTATGTTTTTAATTATGAAGACTGATTATTCCTTTTAACAAGAAGCAAAGCCATTATTGTTTTTTAAAATGGGTTACTTGGGCTTCTTCCATAACCTGGCAATTATGAATTGGGCTGCATCATCACTTTATATTAATGGCCACTTGTCCGTACTCTTTAAATCCTTCCATCAGCCACCACAACAGAAGAGTCTTAAAGCCAGAAATCTTGAGAGTAGGAAGGAACTTGGAAACAGAGTCCAGGGCTGGTCTTTTGTTTTATAATTTGAGACATGGAGGCTTTTCAGGGAGCAACGGTTGGTCTGAAGTCCCAGATTAAGTGTGCACTGAGCTTGGTCTCCTGACGCCCAGTACAGCATTGCTTGTTCTTCTGATTACTATTCAAGTACTTTCTTTCTGTATAATTAATTTGATGTCATTCAAATTTCACGTGGAAATCCATTAATAAGAAATGGTTTAGAATTAAAACTTGGGTCACATTCACAGATCATATTTACAGATAACGAAGGCTTTATCCCCCCTGCACTGTGCCCTGATTGTCCTCATTCAACTTTCAAGCAATGCTGGATATTCAGTATCCAAAAGATCTGTACACCCGTACTGCGTAGTTGATACACATCAAGAGCTGGGTGCCTGGACATTCATTTAAGGTTTCTCACTGGAATTTTCTGAGCTTTTGAATTTTTAGAGGTAGCAGTGATGAACAAACTGTATTCTATGTCCGGAAAATCTCACCGTTATAGCAGGTGGGATTATCTACTCGTCAAAATTTCTCTGCCATCCCCTTTCTAAATCCAATAGGCCATACTTCACAGCACTCCTAAATTCTTAGCATGAATCTTTTTAAGCACAACAATTCCAAATTTCAAGGTTCAAGGACACAGACCATTTACCTATAATATGTACACCTAAACTCTTCATGAAGATTCAGCTAAAAAGATAGAAAATCCATTTAAAATGTTCTTGAGGAGCATTTTCTCTGTGCAGAGATTTTTAAAAGTAATTTATAATACCCATTGTGTGTCCATATGGACCATTCTTAAGTTGATAGACAAGGTTCACACATCCCTGGGAGGAGTCAACATACTGCATCAACCCCTGACAGTGAACGTTACTGTGTGTCAAAGTCAATGTTGCTACTGCACGGGGCACCAGGGACAGTCAATGGAGAACAGAGAGCAATGGAAAATTACAAGTTAAAAAGTAAAATCATCTAAGGGCCCATGGAATTTATTTGATTGTCAATTTTCTGCCTTGGTGGAATGATTTCCGAGAAGCCAAAATTAGCAGGGGAGATTTGAAAGGCATTGAGCAAGAAGTTCAGAATGAGATACAGGAGGCACGGCCTCCAAACCCAGTCAATAACAGCATCTTTGCATTTGAGCTATTTCCCACCACCACCAAAGCTGTACTCGCTCCTGTATGAAAGCCCCTCAACGTCAGCCCGAGATACTCAACTGCGCCCGTCTGCTTGGACACTGGCCGTACGGCTGGAGGCTGCGGCTGTGGAAGGAGGGGACCCAGGTCAGCTCTGCTGAGCAAGATGGAGAAGACGAGTTTGGACAGAAAGGTCAATCCAATGTCAAAAGAAATTCTGTGCCCCGAGCAAGGAAACAAAGTGAAGTCGGCCACACAATACGTAATATTAATACGTGTAATGGTAACAAGGGAAGTTACTGATTCTGTCTGCCAAGCATTATGTTTTTCTCCCTTCCAGGCACATAGCAGAATTCTTTCCCCCTGCTTCTCTTAAGGCCCAACTCAACTTAGCCAAATTGTGAGCAGAAGTAACATGTCATCACTGCACTCTAACTAGATCTGTCCTAACTCATTAATTCTCCCCATAACCACATGGTGGATATTATTATCATGGCCATTTTACAGCTGAGGAAACTGAGGCCTAGAGTAGTTGAGTTGTTCACCTGAGGTCACAAAGCCAAGTGACAGAGCTGGGATTTGAACCTCGGGAGTCTGGCTCCATCATCACGGCTCTCAACCACTTGGGTGACGAGAAGCCCCTTTGCCTGCTCAAGCGAGCACGCTGAAGTCATCTGCTGGGTTAAAGCTCATGGACATAGGACAGTGAGGAATTCAACCCAGGAGGCCACAGTAGCTTTTTATTTTAGTTAACAGGGTCTTTATTAAAATTTTACTCTCTGAATTGAATTGTCTTTCTCAGGATTCTCCAGAGGACCAGAATAGAAGGGTGTGTGTGTGTGTGTGTGTGTGTAGTTAGATCAATTTAACATAATATAATATGAGAAACTGGCTTCTGTGATTAAGGAGGCCTTCAGGTACAAATCAGCAATGTGGGCCAGCAGGCTGGAGAACCAGGAAAGCCAGAGGTACAGGTAAAATCTGAAGGTCATTGCCAGAAATGTACATTACTGCTCTTGCTCAGGGACGCTGGTTTTTTTGTTCTATCTGGGCCTTCAAGAGATTGGATGGGGCCCATCCATGTTGCAGAGAGCAGTGTGTTTTACTTAGCCTATTTAAATGTAAACCTCATCCAAAAACACCTCCAAGTTGACACACAGAATGACCCATCCCAGGACTATGGGTTGATTTCATAGTTCAGAGTCACCTGTCAAAGCCAGCACCAGAGCTCAGATCCTCTGGTTCCCCAGGCAGCATGACCAGAAACTACACAGCCCCCAGACCCCCGTCCTGTGAAGCCATGAGAGCATCTTCCACCCCCAAGGAAGGGGTAAGGAGAACTCTAAGAGGCTCTGTCCTGCTCTGCAGCCTGGCAAGGGCTTAAAGGGACTTCAATTCCTTTTTGCCAATTCATTTGTAAGTTGATGTTTCCAATGAAAGTGTTTATAAACAGCAATGTCTTCTTACTGTTTAGAAGCTTAGCATCACAGGAAGCACAAAACATTGCTTAAAATTAGATGAGAAATAGGATTTTCTTAAACAACATGGCTTTTGTTTATGAGAACTTTAGTTGACCCCTTCAATTAAGACAGACTGGATCTAACCTGCAGGAAGGAAGAGGAAGCAGACGCTTTTGTGCTCATCCAAGGATTGCATTTTAATTGCTTCTTTTCTTCAAATTGCTCCCTTCGTCCTTTCTGAATGATTCCTCTTGTCACCCCACCACCTGCTACACTTCCTGACATTACCTGAGCAGATGTCAAGCGTTGCACTTGTTATTCTGGACAATGAACTCAGATACTCAAAAATACATATTTTTCTTGAGGTTAGAGACTTTGTCTCAGGGTCTTCACGTGTAACACACTTGTACAGACGTAAGCTGGATGTACAAAACCTCAGGACACAGATTCTCATGAACAGAGGTGACATGACCAGGACATCCCAAGAAAAAGTGCTACACACCTCACTGCTGAATATCACTACTGTCACCTCTGAGGGGCTCCCATGGACCATCAGGTGACTGTGGTAGTTTTCAGCAATGAGGTATGTAGGGCCTTTTCTAGGACGAGTTTGAGATCTCAACTGTCAGACCTTGTTGCATGGCAGCCCTGATGGCCATTCTAGAAAGGGTTCCAAAATCTCTTTGAAGGGTGGACCCGGCAGTGGGGTCTGAGCATAGCTGCCCAATGGGAGTACTTTGAAGGTGACTATAGTAATATCCAGCAATGAGGTATGTAACTTAGTCACCAGTAGTTGCTGCACGAAGCGTGTCTGGGTGCAAAGCTCTGCTGAGTGCTTCCCACTCACTGGGTGCTTATGCCAAGTTTACAGATGTGGCATCTGAAATTGCAAAGAGGCTAAGTAACCAGTTTAAGGTCACCCCACTAATAAGAATTAAAGCCAGAAACTGCACCTCAAACCACCTAGACCAGGAGTCAGCAAATGTGCTCTGTTAAATAACCAGGTAGCAAACATTTTAGATTTCACAGGCGATACAGTCTCTGGCACAGCTACTCCACCCTGCCATTGTGGCATAAAAGAAATCTTAGAAAACTGGTAAAAGAAGCAGCATGGCGCCATCTCAGTAAAACCTTTACGGACACTTGCAGTTTGTACAAAACAAGCATCTGTCTGAATCTGACCCGAGGCTGCAGTTTTCCAGCCTCTGATCTGGATTCTACAGGTCGTGGCTTGAGAAAGAATTGCAGAGTGAATCTAAGAATCAGGAGTGATGCCCAGCTGCAGTAATTTGTTACTTCCACTGGCTTGTCAGAAAGCTTTGATCATCAATTAAAAATTAGAAATAAAGACTGTACGTCCTATTGAGTGAACTGTAACAGCAACCAGGTAACAGAGAGGTTGGGTATGAATGTGGAACAACGTGACTTTGATGTTGGCCCTAAAAGTCTATTTAAGGATATCTGTGCTGGGGGTAGAAAGGAGAGGAACGAGGGAAATGGTGGCACCATCCTGAATCCGAGTGTGGAGAGATACCCTGGGGAAGAGTTAATCTTCTTGTTCTGTTACTTATTTCTTCTTTCTCTGGGCTGGTACCGTGGGTGCTAGAGTGTCACCTTGCCTTCTCTTAAGGAAGTAGAGTGACTTTGAGATACCGGAAGAGCTCAGAGAGAGGAGTAGCTGGCAGGGTGAGCAGGTGGGCAGTTCTACTTGCAATTCCATCAGACTGTTTGGGTTTGGGGGGTCTGGGCTTCCCGATGATAGCAACGAGTTTACCCTTTGGAGTAGGTGGGCAGAGCCTATTGTCCCAGTGGCTAAGCACCAATGTCTGAGACCCTAGGAGTTAAATCAGAGCATCCCATTGGCTAAGCATGTCTCTAAATGAATATCATCTTCCACCCTCAAAACCCCCCATGTTCTAGACAGGGGCTTAGGTTAGCAGCTGCCTGGCAGTGTTCCGGGCAGATGCGACCAGCGCTCAGTCTGAACCACGTGGTGCTGAGCACCAGTGCAAACCCAGCTCTCCCATGACCCAGTTCTGATTAGACCTGGGTCCACTGGACAATATCAGGCCTCCCAGGTTTGTGGACAATTTGAGGAGGCAAGAACCCAAGCAGGAGATAATTAGATTCCCAATAAGATCCCCCTTGAAGGATGAATCCATTTTCACCAGGGGCAAAAAATAAAAGACATGAGATCATTTGCACCCAAGGACTTGGAAGCCTTCATGGGCTTATGTGAGGACCTAATGAGATCCTGGGTCTGGAGGCCACACCACACAGCCTGACATAGCCCAGAGGTTAAAACTGTTCCCCTCCATACCTTTCCATGATAGCCTCCCGCCCCTTAGTGGGAGATGGCCTCACAGGCTGATGGAGGACTCACTCTCTGACAGCCTCTGGGTAAACAAAGGCTGTGTTCCCTTCTTGTTCACCATGCCAGCCCCTTCCCTCTCTTCCATTTCTGTTTCTCAACACTAGCCCTTTGTGCCCCTTTTTAGAACACTGGGCTCCCCCCATTGGCCTGCCAGGTGCTGACATCTCAGTGCTTTATGTCCTCAGCCCTGAAGACTCCCAAGTTCTAAGCAGGAGTAAGGGTGTGACTGAAGTCCCGCTCAGGGGCCCAGCCAAGCTCATGTGGGCTCGGGAGGAGAGCTGCGGAGTGAGACCCCTGATATGGGGCCCCCAGGACCCCAGCTCCTGCTGTGGGATTCATGAGGGGCAGCACCCAGACTCCCAGGCAGCCTCCTCTGTGCTCTTGTTTATATATTTACTTGGCCAGGTGGGGAGGGGGTCTGATGTAAGGAAGTCTCACTGGCATAAATCCTGCTATTGACATTAGGAAATTAACAGAATAAGGAGAGAAAATCAAAAGCAATGTGCATTTGAAACTTCTAAAAATTGCTATCATCTCTGCCTAATTAGCAAGAAGCAAATGTCAATCACTCCCAGTTGCTCAGCGTGACTCTGGCTTTCTGTCTTGACTGCCATTTATCCACAAGTCTGCATCCCTGAGAGGTGTGGCTGCAGCTATGTAAAGGGGGCCCTCTCCATCAGCTGCACCCACACTTTTGTATTGTCTTTTCACGATCATTCTTTAAGAATGATCTCTTTTAACAAAGGAGGTAACTCTGCTTCCAAGAAGTGACCCTTTAGGCCAGGCAGCAGCTCCTGAGTCTCCTATCAGCCCAGGTCTCCCAGGTCACTGTATCAGGCAGGTCTTCTAATTCTAATGTTTTGACATCTGAAGTCTTGCTAAGCCTGGACAGATCGTCCCTCCCAGGATGGCCAATTCCCAGACAGAGTAAATTACTTGTCTGCAAGGAAGCCTTCCATATGCCAACCAACGAACCCAGAGCCCAGACCCCAAGATCTCCTGATCAGACTCTCCCAGGGACCTCCCCTTCCTGGGAACTGTCTACCTGCCCCTACAACCCAGAGCCCTTTAGAGTAGTTCAAACCAGCCAATCCTAAGCCTTCTTATCCTGCCTCACCCATTCCTCCCCACAGAAACCACAATAAGGGCTCTTGCCCCTGTTTTCCTCTGCTAGTGTGTCCCCATGTGGCCTTGCATGGCGTGGCACCCCCCCCCCCCCAAGGAACTGTGAGTAACAAACCATCTTTGCAATGGCAGTAGTCTCCCGATCGGCTGAACTCACCACGCCTGACATACCACCTTAAACAGCTACATCCCCGTACATTCTGCTGATCCTCATGCTCATGTGAACGTTTAAAATGATGCAAACTCTCATGCAAAGAAGTGGAATGGAGGATGAGGCACTGGCTTTAGAATCAGGTTCTGGGAGATCAAATTTGACCTATGCCACCTTCTGCCTGGAGACTCAGATGAGTCACTGAACACTCTTTGCTCCAATTTCCTCATCTGCAAATTGGAGGTTCAACCAGGACCTACCTCCAAAGACTAAAAAATACATCAAGAGTGTTGTTGCTGTTGTCAGACATTATTCTTCCTTAATACTTGATTACCTGGGTTCCTTTTTTAACCACTAGGCTAACTCTTATCTGTGCAAAATTACCATTTTCCCTTTTCCTCAATAATTCTTTCAAGGATTTAATTTGTATGTAGCATTTAGATTTATATAAAGTCACTTGATGGGCCATAGGCCTTTTTGTTAGACACTAGAAATTCAAACCTTCAGATCAGAACTACAGACAAGGAACTACAGAAGCATTTCCCTAACTTAAAAACTGAGCCACCCCAAGAACACCTCTACAGAACCCACTTTGAGAAACACTAAAAATAAAACTGTTGGTTGAGGTAATTGCTTCATGCTCACAGAATCATAAACCCTAACTTAAACAGGGGCCTAGGAATATCATGGTAAATATAACAGTTATCCGAACAATAATATTAACATAAATGCACATATATAAAGGGAGATAGAATCTAATGAAGCCACATGAGACAAACTTTCTCCAAGAAGGGTCCCCAGGGATCCCCGAGGAATGTAGTCATAAAGCACCTTGGATCATCTTGTAGACACCAAATAATCTAAGTTGAAGCCACTGCTACAAAGGGACGGTTTTCTTCTGGATGTGCAACTTTCGTTAAAGTCACATGTCTGGGTAAACGAGTTTGTGTGTCCCCCAAATTGTAAACCTCAAGTATCTGTCATTACAAATTACTAAACTGATAAGAGAAAGGATTTGCTTATCTCCTCCCCAAGACCTCCAGGGCAGCATCACCGGAGTGTGGCTGGGCCAGTTCTTTGGAGCCCTGTGCTCAGATTTGGTTTAATTCTCTGCTATTGCTTTCATCAAAGTTTCGTACAAGGGCTCCTGCGTTTTCATTTTGCATTAGGCCCTCAAGTCAGGCATCTCCCACGTACTGCCCAGGGGCTAAAGGGCACAAGCCACGTTGGCCACCACCCGGGGAAGCTGCCTTGAAAATTGTGCAACCCCATCATGGCACCCGGGTAGGAGGTGGCTGTTCAGACAACCACTTGGTGATAGAAATAGAATAAGACTGTATAAAGCATTAAAAATGCAGCAAATATCAGGTTAGAAAAGATCATAACTCTATTGAAAACACGGGAACAAAAGGAAAACAAAAGACTTGCATCTTCCCCCAAACCCTCCCAGCTGGCTGCTCTGTCTTGTTTATCTTGGCATCTCATTCTTTATTTGGTAGCAAATTAATCTGGGTAGTGATCCCTATCGTAAGTCTTCTGAGTGGCTTAAAGGGCTGATTTCATTACAGGAATCTAATTCTTTGATGCTCACAGCCTGCTGGAAAGACCGGGGTTGGCAGGCACCGAGTGCGGCCTGTTCTCTGCATGGTCAGTGGTCCAGGGAAGCGGATGCCCTGTATCTAAACCAACATCAAAGGTGCAGTGTGCTCCAGCACTGGAAACTGGACTAGATCACTCTGTAACCATTAATCAGGCTGGGACAGACACAGAGGTGAATTTTATCCCTGGCCTCCGACTCTGTTTGGGATCCCTGTTTTGTTATTTGAGCTGCCACCGATTCCCAGTCCCTGGTTCCTAGGATGGCACTGGTGGCTCTCTGATGCTTCCCTCCTCGGTGGGACATCCAACCACCCTTCCAATATCCTGCTTGTCAGCCTCTGCATCCTGCGGCCTCAGGACTGTGCCCTAAGCTACTTAGCCCCAGAAGCTTTTAGGTAAATATCACAGCCGATGATGCCGCAGTTGCACTTAATGTATGTTTGCATTTCACGGGAGAGGGGACTCCTAGACAGAACACCCCAATCCACAGGGAGCCGCCCCTACGTGGACATTTGGGGTGCCAACGAGTAATGAGGCACAATTCGGAGGTAAGATTGGGAGAAAGGCTGTAGTACTTTAAAAACTGTTCTATTTTGTTTTAAATATTGCTGTGAAAACTTATGTGTTAAAAAAATTAAAAAGATGGTTTCTTTATCTGAGTTCATCTCTGACTATTTCCTTGCAAGCATTTTACTAGCAACCGAGGTGCACTGGTCATGGGCCAGCAGGGGTGTGGTCTGGGCTCCCGGAGACAATGTACCTGGCTGACACCAGCACATGGCTCCACCGATTTCTTCTTTAAAATAAAAATAAGAAAATGAAAACTCTTTATTCAGCTAGGAACTCAGAAACACGAAAGTATAAAGAGGATTGTTTCTAAATCAAGTATTTTTAAAAAGTCAACATCAAAATACACAGATAACTAAAACTCTCAAGAAAAGTTGTTAAACGGGCCGTGGGATGGCGGGGTGGCCTGCAGGGAGCGCCCTTCCACACCGGCTCTGCCCTCGCCGTCTCTGAGCTGTTTACACACTCCACCAGCGGTGGCAAACTGACTGTAATGCAGCTGATTCTTGCCCATTCTGTCATCTGCCGCAACATGGATGGGGCCACGGGACATTATCTTAAGTCAGAAATAAGACAGATACAGAAAGGCAAATATCACATATTTTTACTCGTATGTGGGAGCTAAGAAAAAAAAAATAGTGAACTCATGGAGCTAGAGATGAATGATGGTAGCCAGAGGCTGGGAAGGGTAGTGAGGAGAGGGGGGTAAAGAGGAAATGTTTAACAGGGACAAAAATACAGTTAGACAGAAGGAGTAAGACCCAGGGCTCAGCAGCACCGTCGGACTACAGCTCACAGTAACTCACTGGGCGTTTCAAAGGAACTGAAAGAATGGAACTGGAACATTCCTAACACAAAAAAACATAAAACACTTGAGGTAATGGATACTGCAAGTACCTTGAGTTGATGATTACGCCTTCTGTAGTTGTATCAAAACATCACACATACCCCATAAATTTGTACAAATGTTATGTATCCATAATAATTGTTTAAAACTCAAACAGATTGTGTCCAATGGAGATGCAGTTGACAATTGCTCCAGAAACACTGAATAATTTTGCTTTTATCTATAAATTTATTTCAGCATTTCTTATTTCCTCTGTGGTTATTGAATTCCTTTTTGAACTGACTGTGGGATGTATGATTCCCTCACTAACGAATGGATTAAGTCTTTAAAATGTGCTCATTTAAAACTTTTCTCTTTTAAAGGAGTTATCTTGTAATGGGATTGCTGCTCAGTAATCTGAGATGATTGTAATGAAAGCTCAGTTGTTTTCTAAAGCACCAGCCTGGTACAGTATCTGGAAACTGTACTTAAATTTCAAAGTCCCACTAGGACCAGAGCTTCTTCAGATTTATCAGCTGCCAAAGACCAAGCACTTACTGGTCCGTGGCAAAGAGTGAGAAATTCACACCATAGGTTTGTATGTATTTAATGGTTTTATATTTGTTTTTGGTTTTGATGGGTATCTTTTATCAGATGAAAAAGTCTCCATCTGTTTGTTTGTTTGTTTTTGCAGTTTTTGGCTGGGGCCAGGTTTGAACCCACCACCTCCGGTATATGGGGCCGACGCCCTACTGCTTTGAGCCATAGGTGCCACCTTCTCCATCTGTTTTTAATTCACTTCCAGTTTTTACATAGGGCGACCACTGAATTTCACTGCCTCTGTCATTTTTTAAGGTGACAATATAGCATTTCTAAGTAAGTCCATTAATTTAGCAGCAAATCGCTTTAGTGGATTTTTTATATCAAGGCAGGTCTCATTTCTGGGTCCTGATATATTTTATTTTTTAAAATATTCAATTTGCTAATGTATTATTTAGAATTTTTAAGCTTTGGTATTGAAGTTATATAAACCTCATAAAATAAGTTGGGGATTTCTCTTAGTATTTTTCTAGACTTTGAATGAATTTGTATGTAATATTTTAACAACCAGTAGTTCACTCACTTTTAGTATTTCTTCTTGGGTTAGTTTTGTGAAATTATAGTTGCTATAAAAATTGTCTAAGATTCAAATTTATTGGAATTTGGTTCTCTGGAATTAGAATCTCTTTCAATGATATAAAAAATATTTATTATATCCTGCAGTTAGATAACCTTTTCATTCTTCATATTGTTTATTTATGTCTGTTCCATTTTTTTCCTGGGATAATCACACCAAGGGTTTGTTCACTTTATTAATCTTCTCAAACCACTAGCTTTCACTTTTCTCAAACTTTTGTCTTCATTTATTTTTGTTTTCTTGCGTTAATCTGAGTTTGTCTTTTATATCTTATCTACGACATAGACTATAAGAAAAGAGCTCTGTGTTCCTTGAAATGTTTTCTATTATTGCTTAAACCTCATTATGCAAACATGATACAAGCTCAAGGTCAATAAATATTTAGAGGAGGCTTCTTTTCATTTTGATTAATATTAAAGTACAGTTTGATGAAAACTGCACACTCAGAAAATGATGGTTTCAATAGGGCATGGATTACATTGAAAATGTCACATCTCACAAGATAAATACTAAAAGCAGATGTATATTACTTGAAATTGTGAATACATACCCAGCCTAATAATATAAATGCCCATTTTCTGAATTCATTTCTTCAGCATTCATCTTATGTTATTTAAAGAGTATTATCAGGGAAGCAGAGGTCCGCTGGTGAACAAGGCCAAATAGACCCACCCTTCCTCAAGTCTGTATTTGAGGAAGGGAGACAGAGAATAAGTAAGAAAATGAAAAATGTGTCATATAATTTTAGACAGAGATGAGTACTTTGAAGAGAATACATCAGGGTTAAAGGATAAGGGGCAAGCTGCTTTAGATCTCTCCCGATGTTTGTAGATACCTAGTCACAATATACTTTTACGTGTGTTAGGGAATTTCTAAAGCTTGTCCGGGCAGGGTCAGTAAACATAAGAGGGCTGGAAAAAGAAGTTGGAATAATAGTAAAATTTGGGTGGATTGGTGGAGGGAGGGTGATTGGTGGGGTCACCTCTATTGTTTATCCTACAAGGGTACAAGTGAATCTTTCTAAAAGCAGAGTATGAATGTTTTAACTCAATAACTAAGAAAATGACATGAAGGCTACATTAACCAGTTTGATAAGAGTATTTCAAAATGTATATGAAAACACCATGCTGTACCCCATGATCGCATTAATCTACACAGTGATGATTTAATAAAAAAAAATTTAAAAAAAATAGTAAAATTCTATGAATTTCCATATATTTGATTAACTATATAAAACTGACGGATTTCTCTATTTGATTTTTTTTTTCTTTTGAGAAATGGTCTTGCTCTGTTGCTGAGGCTGACTTTGAACTCCTGGGCTCAAGTAATCTGTGCCCAGCTCCATTTGATTTTGAGATAACAAGACAAAGTAGGCATCATTATTAAAGAGAATCTCACTTTATCACTTAGTAAAACATGTTGAGAGTTTCAGCTGAATACTAAAGGTATTGTGAGTTAAAAAAGAAAAATCATGGGAAGGTAATTACCACTGATGCGGTGGTCGTAGCCCCTCACCGTACGCGGGAGAACCACGGCTTGCATCTCTTTTGCTTATCAGGTGCTGAGAACGTCTTCAGATGGTCCCATCCAGTTTTCCCAGCCACCTTGACAAAGAAGGACTGTTATTATCCCATTTTGCAACTAGAGACGTGGAGCCCTGAGAGCAGCGACTCAGCCTGGTTTCGCAGCCTCTCCCCCTCAGCAGGTGGTGGAGTCGTGGGCCAGGTCTGTGCTCTGGCGGTCTGGTACAAGAGTATCCACCCCTGCCCGAATCCTACATGACTTTCCCGTCCTCTTAATTTGGATAAACAATAGATTTTTATTTTTTGTGGAATTAATTCTCAGCAAGATGTTACAAATGTGAATAGCATGAGGGGATCCTTTGAAGGTTTGCCAAGGGCAGAAGAAGAATTCTGAAAGATCTTTTTGCCAAAATTACTATAAATGGGGTGATGTTTAATTGCTTTATTTACAGCTTAGTGACTGAAACATGCAGGGTCCTTGGCAGAAGGGCACTGGCTCTAGGCTCCAGTGGCTTTGTCTACATTAGTCCCAGGGCCCCACTCCACTTTTATTATTATTTTTTTTTGAGAGAGGGTCTCTCTCTGTTGTTGCCCACACTAGAGTGCAGGGATGTCATCACATCTCACTGAAACCACAAATTTCTGGATTCAAACCATCCTTCCCCTTCAGCCTTCCAAGTAGCTGAGACTATAGGCACCAGCCACAATGCCTGGATAATTTTTCTATCTTCAGGACAGACAGAGTCTTAGTCTTGCTCAGGCCGGTCTTGAACTCCCAACCTCAAGTGATCCTCCTGCCAGAGTGCTGGGATTACAGGTGTGAGCCACTGTGTCCAGCCCCCTCTCCAATGATGTTAGGCACAGCCTAGATTTTCCTGCCTACCCCTTCACCTCTGTACCCTTTATTTCTTCTTTACTATCTTCTGATTTTGTCAGAAAGATATTTTTTGAAGGCAGTAGTAGGATTGTTTGTGCCAATTAAGTAAAGAATACACAAAATATACCTTTCTGCTTTAAACTTGACGAGATGGTAGGGAAGTTCGGGAATTGGGCCCCTCTGGGTGTCATTTGGCTGCTGAGGTGTGCAGCGGTCTCCTGCAGCAAGCACCTCAGGAACATTCAAGCTTGGTGCCGGGGACAGCTTTGTCCCTGAGTTGGCTATTGGCTGGGCTGTGGTACAGTTATTTAGTCAAATTCTACCTAGGTTGTGAAGATGTCTAGATAATCTATAATTAGTTGACTTTAAGAAAATTATCCCTGATAATGGGTTAATATGCATGGGGCTCATCCAATCAGTTGGGAGGCTTAACAAGCAAACACTGAGGTTTCTTGACTAGAAACAAATCCTGTCTCAAGATTGCAGCCTGAGTTTCCAGACCGCTGACCCAACTTACAAACATCAGACTTGCCAGCCCCTATGTTCACATGAGCCAATTTAACAATAAATCTCTTAAATTTTAAAAACTATGCATGTGTGTATCTATCTATTGTCAAACCAAATACATGATTGAGGCAAAAATCTCCATATATGAAGGTTTATTAAGCCAAGATTTTGAGGCTGTGTCTGGGGAAAACACATACTATAGACAGGCTATGGCTGTTTTTCCAAAGGGAAAGTTGGAAGGTGGAAGCTTCAGTGTTTTAAAGGCAACAGAAACAAGGAAAAGGGCTTGGGAGGAGGGGGTGAGGGGGCAAAGTGATGCCCAAGAGATCTACATTCTACATAAACAAGGAGTGAAGGAAACTTCAGTCATGTGGACATAGCCAAGTAGGTGGAAGAATGTCTGATTCTGTCTGGGCTCCCGCTCTGTTACCTGTGAAATGAACTTCTAATTCATCAATAGCGTGGAGTCAAACAGGTTTTAGCTTCAGGTGCTAGGCACAGGTGCAATTTGCATGTCCTTGCTTAGGGGAGGTCAGCAAGAAATTTCCTTAATGAATCATCTGTGGGGCCAGTTCTTTACAGTCCCTGAGGCTTTACTTGCCCCTCTGACAGTTAAGAAAGGAGCCCCAAGTAGAAGGAATCAGTTCTCTGTTCTTTGCATAGGGAGTTTGGGGAGTGGCCCTAAGACTTTGATTTTCTTTTTGCTCTATCTATCTATCTTCTATAAATCATCTATTTGTGTTGGTTCTGTTTCTCTGAAGGACCATCAGTGAAGTGATGCCTTATTTTAAAATGTTCCCCACAGGTGTCAGATACAGGAGCAAAGCTGGCTACCTGCTGTAGGTTAATTCTGATCCACATTTCTGGTACAATATGGAAAGTCAGTGATGATCTGGCTGGGTTCTGAAACGAGGCAGAGCAGGTAAAGGGAGTGGAAATGAGCCCACCTGTATCTTCCCCCAGGGACACTTTCTGGTCTCTAATGAACCTTCTGTTTGGCAACTTGAGAAGCCCACCCGACCTGCCTGACTTCTCTGTGTGGTTATGTTTATGGAAAATGCAGAGGCACATCCCCCCTTCCAGGTCCTTCAGCTCTGCTCTTTCCGTGCTATAATTAAAGCTTTCCAATATCTGGGCCTAAAACACTTGAAAGGTTTTCTTAAGGGAAGGCAAGAAATGTAAAGCGTCTCAATTTTAATTAAAAGGAAGGACCTCGTGACAGAAGCGAATGACTATGGTGCTGGTGCTTACAATTCAGAACCGCAAAACACAGGTAATTTCCAGTTAGGAACTAAGTACCAGTTCACCCTCTTATTTCATCCATCAAATTTTAATTTCCTACTTATTTCTATAATTGAGAAATAGCTGCCAGGTTTGGGATTAGAGAACTGCTTCCTTCTGCTGTGGAAGAAGGGGTTTTTTTTCTCAACTGTCACACAAGCAATTAAAGCCTCTGAGCTGCTCTGGCAGATCGGTTTTCCTACTTGCCACTTGCTCATCCTGCCAAAAGTAAGGAGGCTCATTAACCTCACACGGTTAGGAAGCCGAGCTCATCATGGAGCGGCTGGAAAGTGTCCTCCTGCGTCCTGGGAAGGAGGGATTGCTAAGGTGAGCCCTGCTCAGGAGCCCCCAGAGCCAGACGTCCTCTGACTTCCTCCTGCCTTTACTCACCCTCTGTGCCTCCGTTTCCCCGCCCACTAGGAAAGACACTTAATGAAACAACATAGAGCACCTCCAAATAACGATGAAACAATGTAGAGCATCTCCAAATAACAGTGAAACAACGTAGAGCATCTCCAAATAACAGTAAAACAATGTAGAGCATCTCCAAATAACAATGAAACACCATAGAGCATCTCCAAATAACAATGAAACAACATAGAGCATCTCCGAATAAGGATGAAACAACATAGAGCATCTCCAAATAACAATGAAACCATAGAGCATCTCCAAATAACAATGAAACAGCATAGAGCATCTCCAAATAACAATGAAACAGTGTAGAGCATCTCCAAATAACAATGAAATACCGTAGAGCATCTCCAAATAACAACAAAACCATAGAGCATCTCCAAATAACAATGAAACAGCGTAGAGCATCTCCAAATAACAATGAAACAGTGTAGAGCATCTCCAAATAACAATGAAATACTGTAGAGCATCTCCAAATAACAACAAAACCATAGAGCATCTCCAAATAACAATGAAACAGCGTAGAGCATCTCCAAATAACAATGAAACAGCGTAGAGCATCTCCAAATAACAACGAAACCATAGAGCATCTCCAAATAACAATGAAACAGCGTAGAGCATCTCCAAATAACAATGAAACCATAGAGCATCTCCAAATAACAATGAAACAGCGTAGAGCATCTCCAAATAACAATGAAAC
>CAUYQV010149363.1:0-15643 GCA_963574575.1 Galagoides demidoff
CCTGGGCTCAAGCGAGTCTCCTGCCTCTGCCTCCCAAGTAGCTGGGACCACAGGTGCCCGCCACAACGCCCGGCCATTTTTTGGTTGCAGCCATCATTGTTGTTTGGCGGGCCCAGGCTGGGGATTCGAACCCGCCCGCCACCTTAGGTGTATGTGGCTGGCGCCTTAGCTGATTGAGCCATAGGCACCGAGCCCTTCAGGACTCTTATAGCAGAAGTTTGAACAGCTAGAAGAGCTATATTGAGCCCCCTGCTGGTGCCAAGTAGCATAGTGAGGAGTCTGACCCCTGACCAGGAAATCTAATGGATAAGAAACAAGCTGATGTTATCCTGCTTATTGAATTTGTGCAAGAAATAATGAACCTCTGGCTCATTGTTTCCCATGAGCCAGAGGTGGTCTGTGGACAAGAGAAAACCAATATAGCCCCATGTTGGGTCACGTCCAACAGGGCCACAGAGAGTGATGGAGGAAACAATACAGGCAGAAGAGCTGGGGACGCACACTGGCTTCTTAGGGGCTGGGGAAGGAGGCAGGCAGACATCCAGACCTAAGCTGTGTCAGCGGGGTCCAGGAGCATGAAGACAAGGACAGGCTGAGTCCAAGAGAGCTCCTCTGAAGGGCGCACATGTTAACACCTGCCCCAGAGGGCTCAGCCCCAGATGAGACCAATCCCCCAGTCTCTTTCCCCCTACTCCTCTCCCTATCCCACCTCTAGACCCCACCCAGAAGGGGCCTGAAACTTTGCTTAGCCCACTGAGGTTAGGGAGCAATGCAAAGTGTTAGAAAAGTAAAGAACCTTGTTCCCTTTTCCCCCTGCAAGTAGCCAGCATGGGAGGGAGGAAGAGAAACATGTCTCAAGAAATGTAATGGTACTGGATAAAATTACCTGACATTTTAAATTGTCAGAGTTCTTATTTATTCCCTAGCACTAAGCATTCTAACTGCTGAACCGAGATTGTGTTTACAACTTAAAGCAACTGTGACACTGTTATTACCTGAGAGTAATCAGAAGAGTCACGAGCCGGCCATAGTTGTCATCCAGTGGCAGGAGACAATGACTCCTGCTTAAAAAGAGGTATAAGGAAGGCAGAGAACAATGCGGTTGTGTCTCAGTCCCAGGCCACACCTCACAAGTCAGCAATTACCTCCCCACCTACAAAATTCCCATTCACAGCCTCCCCAACTGCTAACAACCATAGAGATAACTGCTACTAAAACACCTAGGAAGGGTAGCTGGGTTTCCTTTCCAAATCTTCCTTTTTTTTTTTTTTGTATCACCCTCAGTAGAGTGCTGTTATATCACAGCTCACAGCAACCTCAACCTCTTGGGCTGAAACGATTCCCTTGCCTCAGTCTCCCAAGTAGCTGGGACTACAGGTACCCACCACAATGCCTGGCTACTTTTTGGTTGCAGTTGTCATTGTTGTTTAGCTGGCCCGGGCCAGGTTTGAACCCACTAGCTCCGGTGTATGTGGCCAGTGCCCTAGCCGCTGAGCTACAGGTGCCAGGCCAAATCGCCCTTTCTTTCTGACCTTAAAGGTACATGTGAGCTGCCATTCTTCCAAACTGATGGTGCCCCGACCACCACATGCTTCAGGATCTAGAGAACAAACACAAGAGGACGTGGGAAATCAGTCACAGACTGAGGATGGCGAGTCAAGGTGAAGGAAGACGTCCCTGACCCCAAGGTCCCTAGACTTCAGGAGTGTGTGACACTCCCAGGGAAGAACCTGCTCCTCTCTTCCTCCTCAGGCATCAGCTTGAGAAAATCCTCAAATGTTCTTTTATGGAAAATTATTAAGTATTAGAACGTTTTCCCAGGCCTGGGGTTTCAGGCTCAAAAAAAGAATAATAATAAAGTGAGGGAAACTAGAGGGGAAAGTAGGGATGTCAGATGACAGTGAGTTGGTGAGAAAGACGAGAAAGAAGACACGAAGAGGTAAGGAAAAGTGTCAGTGTACTTTCAGAGTTTTTGGAGAAGGCAAGAAAATGAGATATAAACACAATTTTTGAGGGGGGGTTGGTTTTTTTAAATAAATAGGCTGTAAATTCTGAACTGCAGGTAAACTACTCAGTTACTCTGAAGATTCTGAATGCTTGTCATCTCTTCCTTTTGAAATCCTAATTAACTCATAGATCACAGTTCACAGCCTATCAGCGGTTCTTTATCCATTAAAAATAATCCATGAGGCAGTGTTAGCTCACAGCTATTTACGGTGTCCAAACAAATGACATTTCAGAGGCCAATCAACTCGGGGGTGGGGAGGGATATGCATCCAACGCCACTACATAAAAATTATTTTGCACAAGATCCCAATAATTATTTTGCAAATATTCAAGTGGTTCTTTGTTATGGTGACTGGTAAAACCTCACCATTTATCTGCATCTAAATCTGGGACATCTGGCTCCCCTAACTAACCTTGTCTACTAGGCAGAGCATAAATCACAGGCCAGGGAGCGATGAACAGTAACAGGCACAAAGTTATGAAAATGTATGGCCTTCCAAACAAAATCAAGGGACTGCTTCTATGTATACTGTTTTATTTTTAGATCATCTCCCAGCCACTTCTCCATTATGGTTTGAATGTAGGGAAAGACAAGTTAGACACATCTGGTTACTTATAGCTACTTTAACACAGCCCCCAGAAGGGGATAAAAACCTCACTTCTGCCAATAACAGGTATTATGTATCACAGCAACAGAGTATCATTAAAACCTTTTTAGGAAGTTGGTCCTTGACCCAGCTGATTAGCCTATGCATAAAAAGATGAGAAAGAGATGATTAGAGAGAAAAGTAAGAGATTAAATTATTTTATATTTTTAACTGTCAGAAAAGTAAATTGTCAAAAAAGAATTGACTATGAATATTGAGTGGGAAAGCAAGTTGCAGAACTGAATATGTGATGTGATTATTCTTTTTAATAAGAGTGTATTTGTGGAGAGAGAGAGACCGAGAGAGAGAATTACCTGGAAGAATAGTTATTAAACTCTCAATAAATGTCACCTCTACTATGTATGCTTCTGTATGTTTGGGGTTTGTGCTTTTTTAAAAAGTAAGCAGTCACTTATATTTTTAATTTTTTAAAGCAATGAAAATATTTGTTTGTTTTTGTTTTTTGAGACAGGGTCTCATTCTGTTGCCTCATAGCTCACTCCAAGCTCCAACTCCTGGGCTCAAGTGACCCTCCTGCTTCAGCCTCCCAAGAAGGGAGTCTGCCTATGTTGCTCAGGCTAGTCTTGAATTCTGGGTCTCAAGCAATCCTCTCACCTCAGCTTCCTTAAGTACTAGGATTATAGCTGGGTGTTGTGGTGGGCGCCTGTGGTCCCAGTTACTTGGGAGGCGGAGGCAGGAGACTCGCTTAAGCCCAGGAGTTGGAGGGTGCTGTGAGCATGAGCCACCACACCCAGTTGAAATGCTTTCTTAAAAAAAAGAAAAAACTGGCTCAGCATCTATGGCTTAAGTGGCTGAGGTGCCAGCCACATACACCTAAGGTGGCAGGTTCGAATCCAGCCCAGGCCCTCCAAACAACAATGATGGCTGCAACCAAAAAATAGCTGGGTGTTGTGGTGGGCGCCTGTGGTCCCAGCTACTTGGGAGGCGGAGGCAGGAGACTCGCTTAAGCCCAGGAGTTGGAGGTTGCTGTGAGCTATGATGCCACAGCACTCTTCCCAGGGGGACAGCTTGAGGCTCTGTCTCAAAAAAAAAAAAGAAAAGAAAAGAAAAAACTACCTCAGCCTTGCAAGCACGTGATCCTTTGGCAATTTTCTCCCCAGTGATGATAACAGGACATACACAGTTTGTGAAGAAAATTAGACAAGTGATTTAAAGCACCTAACAACAGACTTAGCAGGACAGATGTTATGGGATTAGAGGTTGCCAGTTTCATTAGCTTATAGAATTTTCTGAAACCAAAGATTCAAACGGAAAGTGAAATAACATTGAGTTGTCATTCTCATGTCTGTATGAAAACCTCCACAAATGAAAACGAGGATCTTCAGAAAAAAAGCATTTTAGTAAAACAATCTTGCACTAGGTGATGAATCTCATTAATGATAATTGTTATAACATCCTGCTCCTTTTGACGTTTATTGAATTTTTACCAGCAGATCATTATATAAAGTAAAGTTTAGAAACACCATTTTTATATCATAATCCCAACTCAAGTACAACAGAAACTCCTCGCTATGAAAAATAAAACTTGGAATATTAAAACTTAAATGACAGCAGAAGACAAAAGCTGAAATGGGAGATGAACTACCTTGTCTGCTTGGCCCCAGCCCTGTACATGTACCAGGGCTCTGCTCACTACACATCCCTTCCTGCCAGTGGAAGAGTTCTCTCTTCCCGGGTCTTGCTCCTTAAATGAGTATCTGACTTTATCAATTATCCTCTGCTTTCCATTTCCTAGTTCTCCTTCTCTTCCGTCATGTAACCCTGTCAGCCTAGCTCCCATAGCGCCTCCCTATCACTGCCAATTCTAAGAGAACGTAATTGTCTCGACTTCTGTCCATTCACCCTTGAACTCGGGGAGGCCGCACAGGGTGGATTAGCAAGAACAAGACCCCCTCTCTACTAAAAATAGAAAAATTAGCCAGGCATCATGGTGGGCATCTGTAGTCCCAGCTACTCGGGAGGCTGAGGCAAGAGAATCACTTGAGCCCAAGAGTTGGAGGTTGCTGTGAGCTATGACACCACAGCATTCTACCCAGGGTGACAAATTGAGACTCTACCTCAAAAAAAAAAAAAAAAAAAAAAAATATATATATATATATATATTCACTCTTGAACCCTCAGCAGTAAGGCTTCAAACCCTCCAACACCCCCACATCACTTAACAAAGGTCACTGGTCCGATCTGGTGTACAATCTCCTGACCTCCCTGCTACACAGGACACCACTGGCTGCCTCATTCTCCCCATTCTCAACTCTGATTTCCTGACTCCTCCGTTCGTTCCCTCATTCCTCTCCCAGACTGCTCCTTCTCAGCTTCATTTGCTGACTCAACTCCCCCGCCTCTGGGGGGTCTTCTACACTGGCTTTTCCCGGATTCTGTCAACCATGTCAGAGATCCCCGGATTCCTGTTGCTGTTTCAGTGCGCACTCCCCCCAGCCTGCTCCTGCTTCTCTCTGACAGAGGACTGCTCCCCCGGGGCTGGAGGCCACCTCGCCTGGCTGTACTAAGACCTGAAAGTGTTTGGGAATTCACATCCCCTAACAGCAACGCCCCCAGCAGGGACATGTCTGAAGTGCGACCTACCCTGTCCCCAGAGCTCTCTGTGGGATTGAGGCAACCTGAGCCTGTCCCCAGAGCTCTCTGTGGGTTTGAGGCAAAGTCAGCCTCTGAGGCACTTTGCTTAATGTCACCTTCCTTGCTTGACTTATTTTCTCTCTTCCTGACCCACTTTCCTCCTTCCCTACTTGTTTTGCTAATTAAATCACTTTGACATGAATTATCTGTCGGGCCACCCCTGGGGAACCCAAGCGAAGGCAGACATTGGAAATCTCCTCTCACACTGCTCACTTTCTCTGGGTGATTATATTCACGTTTACAACTTCGTCTCCTACCTATATGCTGTTGGCTTCAAAATAATCATCTGAAGTCCCATCCTCTTTCTTGGGCTTAGACCTGTGGACTCAGCTGTCTGCATGGAAACTTTAATACTGATGGCCCTCAGGTAACTCAGATCTAGCATGTCTCCAAAATTGAACTTGTCACCTAGCATGACTTGCCTCTTTTCCTATCCTCCTTTTATGACAAAATTGCACAAACATGTGGCATGCATCCATGGCCAGGAACCCAGGTCTCCCCAGATCTCTCCTTTCCTCACTTTCCATATCTAACAGGACCCAAGACCTGTCAATTGTAACCCCTTAATTACCTGTACTATCAACCCCCTTCAGTCCGTCTCAAGTGCTGCTCCCCATGAGCTGTTTCCCCTCTCTTGCAATGGAGAAAGAGCATGGTGTGGTGTTGGACATCATGGTGAGGGACAGCTCAGGCTCAGGCTCTGGAGTCACATGAGTGGATTCAAATCCTGCCCCCCAAGTATTATTAATACCTGCGGAATGTTAGGCAAATAACTTCTCCTTTATGTGTCTCCATTTCCTTGTCTGCAAAGAATGATGCAATTGTCTGTCCCCACAGGACTGTTGTTTGAATTAAATGTAAATTAATAAAGGTAAAAATGCTTAGAAGAGTATCTGATACTTTGTGTTAGAAATATATATATATTCATATCATTATTGTTTCTTTTGTCTTCTGCTGATTTATGGCAAAAACTGGTATTGGGGCTGAGGCTGGCAAGTATCCCATACCAAGTCAGGAGAGGCCCAGGATGGGGGCCTGGCTGAGGCTCAAGTGGAGGACCACAACAAACCCAGTATAGGGATCATCCACCTTAAAGGTTGCCCTTTAACCCTTCAGAGCAACCAGATGGCTCTCAGAAAACATGAAATTGTCATTTTTATAAATCAAAAGCAGCTGAATTATAATTTCACAAGGTATAATCTGATACTTTCCTATGTCAAAAAGAGACGTGTTTACAAATACTATCTTTAAGCCTATTTTTAAGGAGCTTTTAAAAAGTTACCAGTACATTGGCTTAATCTATAATCGTAGCACTTTCAGAGACCAAGGCAGGAGGATCACCAGAGGCCAGGAGTAAGACAGCCAGGTTCCATCTTTACAAAAAAAAACAAAAAAACAAAAAAATCTGCCAAGCATGGCAGTGTGCACCTATAGTTCCTGAGGCAGGAGAATCACTTGAGCCCAGGAGCTGGAAGTTGCAGTGAGCTGTGATGATGCCACTGTACTCTACCCGGGGCTGCAGAGTGAGACCCTATCTCAAAAAAAAAAAAGTACCCCCTTCTCTTTAAATTATTTCAGATTTTTCAAAGCCATATTCCTGTAGCTATACGCGTATGTCATAATTGGTCTTCATCAAGATTAAGACATTCATCCATCAGCACAGGCAAACTCAGGTGTAGGCTTCTGCCTCACTAGTCTTCACCTAAATAGGTTTCTTGGGACTCTGCTGTAATGCCTGGCACCATCAGCTGCTTAACTTTAACCCCTGGATTGCAGAGTTTGTAGCTTCTAAACTTGACTTGAACATTAAAATCTCAATGGGGATGCCTCTCCCTGCAGGTGTTCTGAAAAGCTGATGATGGTGGCTGCTTTCACCAGCACAGCCATATCAGCAGGTTTTCTGGGCTGTTTTGATGGTATATGGCAATGATCATAGCAACAGTTGCTACAGAAACATCTTTATCTCACAGAAGAAAAAAACATTTCAAAGAGAGCTTCTAACTGAGTGCAAAAGATGCAGTGTGTTCAAACAACCAGATGTTCCAACTTCGCAAAGACAGCTTAGCTTTCATCACGAGGTCCTGTGAGCTCCCACTCCAAGCAGGCAAGAGCATCAGAAAGTTCAATCTCAATTCATGACTTCTGGTTGACTATCCAAGAAGGAACATTTTAAAATGATTTCCCTGTTTGGCATCATTCACGGTTCCAATGCAGGTATCAGGGGAATTGTGGCAGATTCAATAAGAAAGGCATTTTAGTTCACTTTTTTATGGCTGAGTAGTACTCCATGGTATACATATACCACATTTTGTTAATCCATTCATGTATTGATGGGCACTCGGGTTGATTATTCATCTTTGTGATCGTGAATTATATTTCAGTAAACATTCACGTGCATATGTCTTTTTGATAAAATGACTTTTTTTTTTAGCTGAATACCCAGAAGCGGGCTTGTTAGATTGAATGGCAGGTCTACTTTTAGTACTTCAAAGGATCTCCAAATGACTTTGCATAAAGACTGTACTAATTTGCAGTTTCATCAGGTGTATAAATATGCCTTTTTCCCCACATCCATGCCAGCATCTATTGTTTTGGGATTTTTTGCTAAAAGCCTTTCTCAGTAGAGTTAGGTGATACCTCACTGTGGCTTTAATTTACATTTCCTTGGTGATTAGAGATGTTGAGCATTTATTCATATGTTTATTGGCCATTAGTCTATCTTCTTTTGAAAGCGTCTATGCATGTCTTTTGCCCGCTTTTTGATGGGATTGATTTTTTTTCTTGCTGATTTGTTTGAGTTCTTAATAGAGTCTATCAGCCCTTTATTGGATATATAGCATCCAAATCTTTTCTCCTATTCTGTAGATTGTCTATTGACTCTATTCACTGTTTCCTTGGCTGTGCAGAAGCTCTTTGATTTAATCAGGTCCCATTTGTTAATTTTTGTTGTTGGTGTGATTGCCTTCGAGGTTTTCTTCATAAATTCTTTGCCTAGGCCAATGTCCATAAGTGTTTTCCAACATTTTCTTCTACAAAACTTCCAACTTTCCAACAGTTTCTTCTACAAAACTTCTAGTCTTAGCTTTAAGTCTGTTATCCATCATGAATTAATTTTTGTGAGTGTGGTATGAGGTGCAGCTCCTGTTTCATTTTTCTGAATGTGGCTATCCAATTTTTCCAGCACCACTTATTGAATAGGGATTCTTTTCCCCCTTGTATGCTATTGTCTGCTTTGTCAAAAATCAGATGGCAATAAGAAGATAGTCCTATACCTGAGTTTCCTGTTCTGATCCATTGGTCTACGTCTCTGTCTTGTGCCAACACAGTGCTGTTTTGGTTATTGTAGGCTTGTAGTATAGCTGGAAGTCTGGTAAAGTGATGCCTCCTGATTTGCCCTTTTTGCTTAAGATTGCTTTGGCTATTCATCCTCTTTTTTTGGTTCCATACGAAACATAGAACTGTTTTTTGTAGATCTACAAAAAATAAATGGTCTTGGTATCTTAATGGAGAGTGCATTGAATCTGTATATCACTTTGGGGATAGACATTTTATCAATGTTGCTCCTGCCAATTCATGAGCTGATGTACTTTTCCATTTGTTTGGAATAACTATAGGTACTATAGGTATAGTACCTTTTGTAACAACCTGGATGGAACTGGAGACCATCCTTCTAAGCAAGATACTGCAAGAATGGAAAAACAAACACCACATGTACTACCGAATTGGAACTAATCAGAACGCTCATGGGCACGTTGGATAGTAAAACTCCATGGAAAGCAAGCAGGTGGAAGGAGGCAAGAAGGGAGGGGTAAATTCAGACCTAACAGGTATAATGCACAGTGAGTGATGGGCACGCTTATAACTTTGACTCAAACTGTACAATAGCAATTCATAGAACCAAAACATCTGTACCCCCATAATATTCTGAAATTTAAAAAAAAGAAAGAAAAGAAAAGGCATTTTAGAAAACTGGAAGAAGAAGTCAAACAAGAGTGACAGGCCTAAGGACTCCACTGGCACCCTGAAAGTAAAGCCAGGCTCTCAGTTTGGGAAATGTTAAAATAAAGAGTTGGGGTGAGGAATATTCTCTCCCTCATTTTAAGACACTGATGAGGTGGGTTGAAAAGATAAAGAAGGGATAACAATATTAGTGCCTCAACTCCAGGGGCTAAGCTAACAATAAGGAGACTGGGTGCCAGCAACAAAGCCCAAAATACTTCCATGGTCAGCCTGCAGCATCAGAAGAGACAGCAGGGGTAGAATTCTTGTGGTCCTACCACATTATCAGGGTGATGGGCATCACGGCAAGCCACTCTGGGGTCCAGGGGGAGAGTACAGGCAGAGACCAGGTATTCCATGGGGGAACACAGAATAAAGACTATTTTCATCACCATATTTTGCTTTATTATTTCTTTCCCTTCTGATTCCAGGGACCCCTGACTATTAGGACCCCAATGCATGTGTCAGTACACCAAAGTATCACATTTGTGACACACTGGGTGGCAGTGTACTGATCCTCTCCTCCTTCAAGACCTGGCCAGAGCCAAGGGCAGCCACAGCCCTCAGGACAGCCACCTCTGGCTAAAGTGAACAACTATTAGGACATTCAGTTTTTAAATCAGAAATGTCCCAGGCATCCAGGCATGGTGGCTCACACTTATAATTCCAACACTTTAGGAGGCCCAGGCAGGAGGATCACTTGAGGCCAGCAGTTTGAGACCAGCCTGAACAGCATAGCAAGATCTCATCTCAACACAAAGTACAAAAATTATCCAGGGATGGTGCTGCACACCTGTAGTCCTAGCTAATGAGGAGACTGAGGTAGAAGGATCACCTGAGCCCAGGAGCTTGAGGCTTCAGTAAGCTCTGACAGCACCATTGCACACCAGCCTGGGCAACAGAGTAAGACCCTGTCTCTAAAAGAAAGAAAAGGAAAAGAAAAAGAAATGGCCCAGGCAAACAAAAACCAGTTGGTCACCTTTCTACCTCTGGCCATGAGTGCCTTTGTACCTTTGTGGTCTTAGTATTCCAGTGTGCAAAATAAATATAAACCTACATATTCCAGAACAAGTTAAAGATGGAACACCTGATCTAGTTTATAACAAAACATATAACATTCACTTTAAGGTAAAAAACAAAAATTATACCCAGGATCACTTAAAACTCAGAACCTCTCATCCTGCAAGTAGAATGGCTTCTGGAGCTGCACTGAGGAGCATAGCAAGGCTCATATGAGGTAGCACAATTAAGTTTGCGAACTCATCCTAGAAAAAGTGCTAAATACTCATTGCTAAATACCACTAAAGTCACCACCCAAGTACTCCCCTTGGGAAGCTATGCACCAATGCCAACACCTAGTCCACCCTTCAAAGCAATTTTGGAACTCCTTTTCTGAAATGGCCATCAGAGCAATCATTGTCCAAGGTCAGACAATTAAGTTTGTGAACTCGTCCTAGAAACAGTGTCCTAATTCCATGCACACTGTAATACCACTTTTAGGATAGCAGAAAAGGCAGAACCAATAGCCTCCCAGGATGAGCCCTGAGGACACAGTTCTCCCAAGGCACATGAGCAACCTCACCAAGTAGGATCATCACCTCCACACACACACTGAACCATGAACTCCACCAAAGCAAGGCTGGATGACTGTACCTACCAGACCCACTCACCCACCTTTCTTGTAGCCTGTTTCCTTTGGGCTTTATCCTATGTGTCTCATAAGTACCCAAGAATCAGATGATAATTGAATGAATGAATGTATAAAAGAAGAATATTTGGATATTTTATCATCTGCCATATTTTGAGAGTCCAGCAATATGCCTGCAAACCCTAGCCCAAGAGGACAACCTTCTCAGATATTGTACAAGCCTTAATGTTAAAATTATCCTTATTCTCATTCAAGTAGTTAATCCCTCCCACCAACATGGTGCAAGGAATAAGATGGTGTGTCATCAAATCAGTAAATTCAGCACTAGTTTGTTTTATTTTCCCAGGACATTATGGGGCACATACATAATAATGTTCCATAGTTTGTATATTTTAAGTCAAAGTTATAGGCATTCCCTTCACCCAGAAAGTGTGCAATGCACAGGTGCAATGGATACATTGGATGGGAATTTACCCTTCCCCTTCTCCTCATCTCCCCTACTTGAATTTCACTGAGTTTACCTCCCTGTAAGCACATAGGTGTTAATCAACTAGTTCTAGTTTAACATTGAGTACATGTGGTTTTTGTTTTTCCTTTCTTGCAATACTGCACTTAGGAGGATGTTCTCCAGTCCCATCCAGGTTGTTACAAAAGGTATTTAGGTCACCATCTTTTTGTGGCTGAGTAATACTCCATGGTATACCTATACCACATTTCATGAATCCACTTATGTATTGATGAGCACTTGGGTTGTTTCCGCATCCTTGAGATGGTGAATTGTGCTGCTATGAACATTCAAATGCAAGTGTCTTTATTATGAAATATCTTCTTTCCTATGGGGAAATATCTAATAGGGGGATTACAGGATCAACTGTAGATCCTGTAGTAGATCTACTTTAAGATTTTAAAGATCTCAAATTCCCTCTAAGTATCAGTGGAGCTGGCTCCTATGAGAAAGAATTATATGGTAACAGAAATAACCTAATCAGTTGTCAAGGAATAAAGAGAGTTTAAAAAATATACAGCTATTCATGGTAAGCTACATTGAAGATATTTTTAAGAAAAGTGAGGAACATCATCACCAATCCCTAGTGATTCAAAAATATCTCTTGTCTGAATTATTAGAATCCCATATTACCACTGATTTTTAATCAGGGCAATTTTATACTCCCCAAAGACACTTTGGCAATGTCTAGAGACATTTTTGGTTGTCACAACTAAGAGTATGGGGTACTATTGACCTTTTATTGAGACGATATCTACGTGCAAAGAACAGCCCACCACCACCAACAGTATATTACCCAGCCCAAAATGTCAACAGCAATGAGGCTGAAAATCCATCTTATCATTGGACTCAAGTCTTGTTAGCATCTGTCTTCTGTAGTCTTTATTTATTAATGTCACAAGATGTAGAGCTTTTTATTCACCAGAATGTCTCTTGGGGAAAGCACAGTGTACATTTGAAGAAAATATTTTGATCATCTAGGATGAAAACAAGACTTCAAACAGCAAGTGTAAACAGCCAAAAACGGTGGCTAAGTATCTCAGAAGGAAGCATGGGTCCTGTTTACTGGGGAAACTTTTGATTTACTGAGCACTTGAATAAGCTGTGGCAAAGAGAAGGCCAGTGCTGTTCAGAAAGGGAAAAGAGAAAGAAACCTGTGGGGGCAAAGCAATTGAGAAAGGGCTTTGGAGGAGAGCAAATCTGTCTAAAGGAGATTTTTTTTTTCTGAGACAGTCTTACTTAGTCACCCTTGGTAGAGTGCTATTGTGTCATAGCTCACAGCAACCTCAGACTCTTGGGTTCAAGCAATCCTTTTGCCTCAGCCTCCCAAGTAGCTGGGACTACAGGCATCCGCCATAATGCCCAGTTGGTTTTTCTATCTTCAATAGAGATGGGGTCTTACGCTTTCTCAGACTGGTCTTGAACTCAAGCAATTCACAAGCTTCAGCCTCCCAGAGTGCTAGGATTTCAGGTATGAGACACCATGCCAGGCCTTAATGGGGATTTTTGAAAAGTTGTTTGTTACTGGGTATATGATACAAATACCCTCCTCCTTCTTTCCTATTGTTCTCTACCTCTATCACTGATTATTTTATACAATCAGAAAGATTTTTATTGGTTTGTTCCTATTAACCCTAAAGAGAGTCTGAGTGTGGCATCTAAGCTGATCATGGAAATTCTGAAGAGACTGATCATGGAAATTCTGAAAGTAGGCCACAGTGACATTCCAGGCAAAGTTAATATTCCTCAGCATTCACAAAGGCCTTGTTTAATCTTGAACCTCTCCTATCATTTCAGAAGGGACTCCATTGACCAGGACTCTCTTAACTATGAAAATGCTCTTAAAGATTTCTTACAGAGCAAACACTTGCTCCCAGTACATTTCCATAATGGTCTCAAAAACAATGCCAGCAAAGAACAATCCCCCTGAATTATAATAAATAATGTATATTTTCATTTATAAGTAAAATAAAAGGTAAAGGCAGCCCAAGGTGATGCAGTGATTGAAATTATGATGCAGTTATGCCACAGCAAAGCTGTACAAAAGGTAAATATCAAATGGCTCTAAAACTTAAGGGAGCTAGCAGAGCATGATATAGCATCTGCCACGGCCTCCCTAATGGCCAGGCTCTGGTGGAAGCAACCACATCTCAGTGCAAGGAGGCCTGAGCTCCACCCGAAGCCCAGGGAGCCTATCTACTTTCCCAAGGTCAACACTGCCAGTCATTCCCAGCCTGAGGGGCTGTGATCTGAAAAGCAGGAATGGTTTCCAAAAGAAATCAAACATATAAGACACATTTTTACATCCTATAAAATTTCATACAAGTGTGTCTGTGAAAACTATCTGAGTGGATTGCATTCAATAAATAAGGTAGTAGGTAACTACTGACAAAGAAGTTCTAGGCAATCCTGTGAAACAGATACTATTTGTCAGTCCTCATCATAAACTGGTCTCTCATCAAAATCAGTAAAGTGGGTAGGAGGTGGACAAGCAGAAGGCAGTGGTGACAGCACCAGGCATTAGTATCACTTATAAACCAGAGAAAACAGCTGTACATGGGGCCTTCTGGAACATCAATACCAACCCCACTCAGCTGGGAGAACTGAGAAAGGAAGAAATTTTCCAGGATTCAGGGATGGGCTTGCAGGGAACAGGGGACAAGTACTTTACCGGACTATGGTAAAGTAGTAGAAAGAGTGAGTAGAAAGAGGCTCTGCAGAATTCTCCTTGGAGGCTGTGATTCACCTAACTCAACAGCTGACATTTCCTCATCTATTTGGGCAGGGTCAGGAGACTCTTTGTTATGTAACTGATTTCCCTCCAGTTGAGCTCTCAGAGCTGATTCTTCAAACTAAGAGAGGAAACAAGAAAAAAAAATCCTAACTAAATAGAAATGAAAACCCTAAGGCATGAGGCACACTCAGTTGTCACCTTCTAGTTGTCAGCTGTAATGAGTGTGAGCCAACTATACATTTGCTAGTTTGCTAACTTGAAGCACCTGTCAATCTTGAGCCAGATGAGAGACTAGCCATGGGAATTTAGAACTCCCTGTGGGTCCAAGTAATGATTAGTCTCACCAGCAGGGTCCAGCCCTTACCTATAGAAAGACAGAGAAATGTGTATCCAGGAATATGTTTCAACCCCCAGGGAAACCTGAAATATGCTTATGAGAGAGGGTTTTTAAAAATATATATATATAACCACTGCTCTCAGTGCTAATTAATCATTCCTTTTCAAGCATGAATGTTCCAGTCCTACAGCTCTGTTCATATGGATAGGACAAGCAAGGTTTGGTGGTGATTAAAATTCAGAAAGCTCCTGGGGTAGAAATTTAAAAGGGCTGGTGATGCTAGCTGGATCTGAACAAATGCAGAGTGGTGCCATGGACCAGGTGTTAGGAGATTCCGACAACATGTCTGTGTCTGCCTCCAACTCTAGGTGACTTCTAGCCCTTGACTTCCTCACCCATGAATGAGGCTGGGATGCTCAATTCTGTATTGCTTACCTGGCAGTGGCTTCCTGGATGTTGTTTATGAATATTCTGAGACTGGGTTCAAAGGAAAGGAAGATTGTGATTAATTAGTGATGTCTGCAATGCACACAGGATTAGGAAGCACTAGCACATAATTTACCATATATGGAGCTTCCTTTCTGGGGCCACACAGACTTATAAGCCTATGATTTATTCTGACCTCCATTGTTTCTGATGAGAAGTCAGCTGCTAATCTTACTAATGTCCCCTCATATATCTCGTTTTTCTCTCAGTGGTTTTGGTTTTTCTTTTTTCCAACTTTGAGTTATAATTAACAAAAATTATGTATACTATTTAAGGTGTCCACAGGTGTCCCCAAACTACAGCCCGCGGGCCACATGCAGCCTGCCTAGGACGTTTATCTGGCCCGCCGGGAGTTTTTGCTGCTGCTGCCTGTCCTGCTTAGCAGACGACTCGTCCCAGGGCCCACAGTCCGGCCCTCCAACAGTCTAAGGGATAGTGAACTGGCCCCTGTTTAAAAAGTTTGATGACCTCTGGCATACAGTGAAATGATTCGATATAAATATACAATGTAAAATGATTACCAAAAGTAAGCTAATTAACATATTAATCACTTCATAGTTATTATTTGTGTGTGGGATGAGAGATCCCTTGCTATCTGCTTTCTTACCAAATGTCCAAGTCTTCA
>CAUYQV010149368.1:0-19135 GCA_963574575.1 Galagoides demidoff
GCTGTGTTGATCAGTTTGATGGAAGTATTTCGGATTGTATGAAAACCCCACACTGTACCCCAGAAGTGCATTAATGTACATAGTTACCATTCAATAAAATTAAAAAAAAAAAAACAAGTTATATTTTGCAACTATCTAAATATTATAAGTCAAATAATTTAGGAAACTGGCTCAGTCAGTTTCATTAATATTATTATTAATATTAATATTATTATAGATCAAATAATTTAGGAAACTGTAGTTCAAAAGTAGGGTGCCAGTCACATACACCGAAGCTGGTGGGTTTGACCCTGGCCTGGGCCTGTTTAACAGCAATGACAACTGCAACCAAAAAACAGCCAGGCATGTGGCAGGGGCCTATAGTCCCAGCTACTCAGGAGTAGCTGAGGCAAGAGAATCACTTAAGCCCAAGAGTTTGAGGTTGCTGTGAGCTGTGATGCCATGGCACTCTACTGAGGGTGACATAGTGAGACTCTGTCTCAAAAAAAATAAAAATTATTTAGAAAACCATACCTGGTGTAAATATTTCAATCCAGGTGGTCAGTTGGTTATTGTTCCTGGTGTAGGCATCCATTGTATTGTGGGCTGTTCATCATAAAAACTCATAATCTGGATTAAATAACTGGCCTGCAATGTGACAGGTTGGATAGATTTAGCATTTTATCTTTAAAACCTAACATTACCAAAACATACTTAGAGACAGAAATCAACTACAACTTCAGGTTCATTTTTTCTGTGTTGAATGGTATAAATGTTAGGTAGTTAGCTATATATGAGCAGGGTGGATGATGGCTATCGTCAGACTATTTTGGATTGCCTTGTGTCAGGCCGACCTGGCCTGTTATGAGTACGTGGCTGATTAAGAGCTTGTAAGTGGGTTGTTATCAAGAACTTGCAGGTAAATTGTTTTCAAGACTTTGCAGATGGGTTGTTTTGAGAACAGAATTAATTAGGACCCTGGGAGACTTCCAAGAAGCAGCTATACTCCACAAAATTAAATATAAAACCTAAAACTGCACTTTCTACAGAGCCTACAGTCACTAGGATGAGGCCCAGCTTGCTGTGCAAATTGTTAATCATCTTTCTTTTTATTGCTAACATTTTACTTTTTTCAATTATTTCAGTAACTACTTTGAATCAACATGCCATTCTAACATAAACATCATCCATACTTTATTTTTTAAATTGTTTTCAATATTTATGGTTTTATATATGAACTCTGTCTCTTAAACTAAAAAGAAATCTCAGAGGTATAAGATGTCCAAATTAATACAATCATGATAAGGTGAATGAAATTGTTATGCATATTCCCAAGTGACTTTAATCCATTGAAAGAAAATGAAATCTTTATTTTTCAGAATCATTTCTGAAGATTGCCAGATGAACCCCCTCTTTCCACCACTAATCTTGAAGTATATGCAATATGGATATAGCAACATTTTTTCCTGGGTAAATACAATACACTATGTATACTACATAAAACTTTAAAAACGTAGCTTTGGGGAGATATCATCTCCAGTATCATGATTCTAATAAATTTAGAAACAAATCTCCTAGAGACAAAATTATCATAGAGAAAATTTTCTCTATGATAATTTTGAATAGAAGTTGCACAAGTATCCTCTCCTTGCTTCTGATTTTAGTAGTAAAGTATTTGATCTCTCACCTTTATGTATGATGTTAGCCTTTTTTTTTTTTTTGGACATGGAATTTATGAGGTTGAAGAAGTTTCTATCTACTCTGAGTTTATTTAATTTTCATTTTAATCACAAGAGTGATTTTTTTCAAGAGCTGTTTCAGTGATCACTGAGATAATCATACAGCTTCTATATTTTATTCAATTTACATTGTGTATCATATTAAGTGATTTTCAAATGTTAGGTGAACCTTGTATTTCTAGGATAAATCTTCCTTGGTTATTCTGTATCATTACTCATATGCCTTGCTTGATTTGGTTAGCTACTATTTTGTTGAGGATTTTTGTGATTGTATTTGTAAAAGATGTGATATGGATCTTGTTTTTTTATCCTTACTGTATCCTTATATGGTTTTGGTACCTGTAAAACTGGCCCTAAAAATGACTTCTTGAAAAGCGTTTCTCCTCTTCTATTTTTTGAAGAGTTTGTGAACAATTGGTACTAATTCAATCAAGTATTTGGTAAAATTCACCAATTAGCCATTAGGCTAATTGAACTTTCTTTGTGGTTAATTTTTTCTTGATTTGGTGCCTTCTTAAATTCGGTTAAGATTTCAGAGTTTCTTTTGCATCAAGTTCTTGTAGCTTGTGTCTTTCTGTGAATCTGTTCATTTTGTTTCAGTAATACAATTTGTTATCATATATTTCTTCATTGTATTCCTTAAAATCATTTTCATTTCTGTAAGAATAATAGTAATATTCCCTTTTCCATTCATAGTTTTAGTAATTTGAGGCTTTTGAAGAATCTGAGAGAAGACTGAATACATATTTAGCTTTGTTATATACATGTGTAGCTTTGTTATATAAATCTACCCACTTACACTTCTGCTTCCATTCATTGGCTCTTAGGAATTTGTTACCAGTTGAAGTTATTTCCTTAGTCTAATAAAGCATTGCTCAAACCCACCTTCTTTGGGCTATTTTTTCCCACCACTCCTTCTTTGGTCTATTATTGAAAAATATTCACTTTTCTATATGTTATAGACTAAAAGATATGAAGACGATGCTTTATAAAATTGCTTTCAAAATCACTTGTCACACAAATCACATTTTTCTACATTATATGTCCATCTGCACACACAGTGCTAATTTATGCAATTACCTATTCAATCACATAAGACGTGAGCTGCAAACTAAAATATATTTTCAAAGTATTTTTACCTGTGTATATGTTCTCTATTTGTTGAGACATCATTGTTATACTTTAGTTCTGAGGTATATTTTTCATTTACTTCTTTAAACATATTTAGAATGACTGACTTACATCCAGTCTGTAGTAATCCCTAGTAATGTCTGTACATTCTCTAGTGTACTTTCTATTGACTGATTTTATTCCTGTGTATGGGGCATACATTTCTATTCATTTACATGTCAGTAATTTTTTACAAGTATTTTTAATAGTACTGGGTGGACATAAAGTTCATGCACTATTTAAACTGTCATAAGGGATGGTGCCTGTGGCTCACTGGGTAGGGTGCCAGCCCCATATACGGAGGGTGGTGTGTTCAAACCTGGCCCTGGCCGAACTACAACAAAAAAATAGCCGGGCATTGTGGTGGGTGCCTGTAGTCCCAGCTATTTGGGAGGCTGAGGCAAGAGAATTGCCTAAGCCCAGGAGTTGGAGGTTGCTGTGAGCTGTGTGATACCACAGCACTCTCACAAAGGCAATAAAGTGAGACTCTGTCTCTCCAAAAAAAATATAAAAAATAAACCGTCATAAGTATTTACATTGCACATGAACTTTATGGCTACCCCATACTATGTGACAACTCTGGAAACTGTATTTTTACCTCTTCGAGTTCTTACTGTGCTTAATGTTATTTTCTTCTCGTTTTTTGTTTATCGACTTTCCTCAACTAATTATATTGCATCCATGTCTTTGATATGTGAGACCACTGACAACCTCTCATTGAGCTTAGTGTCTATCTAATGAACAGATACTGTTGTCCTTAAACACTCCTCACCAATATGTCTTCCAGCCTTTGCCAAGGCATTCTGGCTGTGTTAGGGGGTGTGCTTTCACTGATCCAGCAGGAAGTTTACAATACTGGCATGGGTTTCTGCCTGCCCTTGCACAGAAATTTAGGGTCAGCCAGAGGTAAGGAGTATTTCCTTGTCAGGTCTTTTCTTGGTATCTGTACAGTTTACACATGTGCTTTTGCCTTCTACATTTCCAAGAATATGTCAGAATTTCTCAAAGTTTCATATGAATATCTCATTCACCACATTTTCTTTTACAAGCATTTTTGGTCAGCTCTTACATGCCCCAACTGTTTTCATTGCCTCATTCAACTGTTTTCATAAATTGCTGTGCAGATTAAGATGTTCCTTCTCACTAACAGAGCTCAGAGTAAGATCAAATAAAGACATTCTCAGAAAGTAGATTTTAAAAAAATTTTTCAATCAGTTAATTGGTGACAATTCTCTATAGATGAGATTTTTTGGGAGGTCCAAATACTTTCTTTTTTTGCAGTTAATAATGGAGAGTTGACCAGTTTTTAGGTTTATTGCAACAAACTCCTGGCTTTGAGCAAGACAATGTATGGTCTTAAAATTTGGATGTCAGAAGTCTAAAATGGGCCCTCAGGATTGCATTCCCTGTGGGAAGAATCTTTTCAATTGCCTTTACAAGCTTCCAACCTTTTGAAACCCTCGTGCTCTCTCATAAGCAGCCTGTGATTTCATTGGGTTCACCTAGATAATTCTGAATGACTTTCCAATCTCAAGGATTTTTATGTAATTATGTTTGAAAAATAGCTTTTGTCAAGCAGGTAACATATGGACTAGTTTCACAGATTGAGATATGCATATGTTAGGAAACCATATTTCTGTGTACAAAATAGCCTTTCTTCTCAATTTCCCAAAGATCCATATCCACCCCACATGTAAACAATACTTACTATTACCCAGTTTCCATCCACTTCATAACATCACAGTATCTACTCAAGTTCAAAATTCTGTATATATGTCCTCAGTTGAAAAGTCCCAAAACTCATCATTATAAACCTGTGACTCCAGGTGTGATCCACTTTGAGTCAAAATTGCTCTCCAATTGTGAATTGTGAAATAAGGAAACATGTTACTCTTCCCATAACACAGTGGCAAAGCAGACATAGAATATTTGTTAGAGGCCTTTCCTTTCAAAAGGGAGAATACTGAAAGCAAAGAGGTGCTATAAACACAAGTAGTTTTGAAATTCAGCATGCTAAACTCCACTAGTTTTCAAGGCCTTGGAATAATTCTGTGTCTGTTTCACCTTCTGACTTAAGGACTTCACCCTCTTGTTTTGCACCAGTGCCCTCACAATCACTCTTCACTTTCCTTAAAGTAAAGCATATGAGTAGATCCCTTGAGTTCAGGAGTGTAAGACCATCATGAATAAGAGTGAGACCCCATATTAACAAAAATAGAGGAAATAGCCAGGTGTTGTGGCAAGTGCCTAGAGTCCCAGCTCCTCCAATGGCTGAGGCAAGAGAATCACTTGAACTCAGGAGTTTGAGGTTGCTGTGAGCTGGGCTGATCTACACCATCTAGTCTGGGCAACGAAGTGAGACTCTGTCTGAAAAAAAAAAAAAAAGGAAGGGAAGGAAGGGAGGGAAGAAGGAAAGAAAAGAAAAGGAGAGAACAGAAAGCACGTGTTTTCGTCTGAGTAATTTCATTACACAGTTTTTATTCATTTCTTTCTATGTGCTTTGTAGTCCAAGCTGGTGCTATCTGCCAAGAACTTTGTGACTCTCCTATATGTGTCACTAGATTCACTGCATTTCCAAACAGGTTCCTCCACTGATACATTCTTGATAATTCCAACTCCTTTCCTGACTTCTGCTTAGATCCAAGTCACACACCTAATCTCTTCCAAGGGCACTCTTTGAGACTCAATACTCTAAAATTTTGATACTTCAGAGGCACTAGCAAAAGCTTGTCCAGGTACTCCATGGGTCTTCTCTCCAGTGTACACTCTCCTGGCATCAAATGTTCTGATTTTAGTGTCTTGTGTGGTTGTTGTAAGTATTTGGGCTGGAGTCGCAGAGGCAAGACTAGCAGTCAGAATGTCTTTGAAGAGTAGGGGGCTACCATTCACAAAGGGGAGTAGCAACCTCAGTTTATTCCTTCCAAATTTATATACTTTTACAATTCTCAATTCTGCATACATACACACTATTCATAAACCATCTGGCATCAGATGGTTTTCTAAGATAATAATATAAAAATACCATAAAACTTTTAACCTACTCAGGTGCAAAAAATAGAGTGTTCATCTTGTAAAAAGCAGATGCAACCTTTAACTGGGCTGCACGTTAACTTATCTTGACTTTCCACTCCCCAGGCCCCTTCCAGGAAATGCCAGATCTTAATCAGGCTCTGCCTTCAGAGCCTTCATTTCAAATGACCAACCTTCTAGTCATTTGGGAGGGTCTTTAAAGGAATTTCCCTTCATATGGACTGAATATAGTTTTTTCAAACATAAATTAATGGTATCAAAGTTATTTTGTGGCTACATTTCCCCCTCTTTTTTTATTTAAAGCCATACTCTACATGATGATGGAAGTTATGGCTGCTTGATGATCACTCACTTGGCAGGTGTGGCAGACCCATCTGCAGAATAAATATAAAACAAAACAAACAAAAAGGATTATAAGTAATAGACCTATGGAAGTTCCAAACAAGGCATTTAACTTAGGTAATGGGTTCAACTTTCCTATTCCCTCAGACATCTCCTGAAATAAAGTATCACCATTAACACATTCAAGTTTGTGCTGAAAGGTGGTATAAACTTTCTGTTGTAAGCAAAGGATGTCATTAGTTAAATTTTCATGATTTATTTATTTCTTTTTTTTTTAATTAATTGATAGCTGTACACATTAATGCAAACATGGGGTACATTGTACTGTTTTCATATACAATTTAAAATACTTTCATCAAGCTGGTTAACATAAATATTCATGTCATTTGCTTAGTCATTGTATCAAAACATTTATATTCTAGTCCTAGAAAAGTTCACTTGTACCCTTGTTAGACAGATATATAGGTGATCTTTCCGGTCACCCTCCCACCACCCAACCACCCTTCTCCCCTCCCCTTCCTCACCCCCTCCCCATATTCTTGGGCTAGAATTAAGTTGTATCTTTTGTTTGAGAGCTATAGATTAGTTTCATAAAAAGGGCTGTGTACATTGGATACTTTTTCTTCCATTCCTGAGATACTTTGCTAAGAAGAACATTTTCTAGTTCCATCCATGCAAACATGAAGGAGGTATATATACCCAGAAGATTAAAAAAATCACATTACAATAAAGATGTTTGTATCAGAATATTTATTGTAGCCCGATTCATAATTGCCAGATCATGGAAGAAGCCCAAGTGTCCAACAGTTTAACTTTTTGTTTGTTCATTTTATTTCAGATCAATATAAGGGTATAAACAATTAGGTTACAGTGTTTTTGTTAGAGAAGTTCCTGTTGTAGTCTCAAAACATGTGTCATGTACACTTACATTGTGCCCATTAGACAGGAGCACACTAATCTCTTGTGTGGGCATGTATTAGTTCATGTACTGGCTTTATATTAGTTTTCTTTTCCTTTTTTTTTTGGAGACAGAGTCTCAGTATGTCATCCTGGGTAGAGTGCTATGGTGTCACAGTTCACAGCAACCTCAAACTCTTGGGCTTAAGCGATTCTCTCGCCTCGGCCTCCCCAGGAGCTGGGACTACAGGTGCCCACCACAACACCTGGCTATTTTTTTTCGGTTGTAGTTATCATTGTTATTTGGCAGGCCGGGTTCTAACCTGCCAGCTCCAGTGTATGTGGCTGGTGCCCTAGCTGTTGAGCTACAGGCGTTGAGCCTTTATATTGAGTATTGAGTATATTAGATACTCAGTTTTCTATTCTTGTGATACTTTACTAAGAAGAATGTATTTTAATTCTATCCAGGTTAATACAAAAGATGTAAAGTCTCCATTTTATGGAATAGTATTTCATGGTATACATATACCACAGTTTATTCATAATCCATTCATAGATTAATGGGCACTTAGGTTTTTTTCCCACATCTTGGTGATTCTAAATTGAGCTTCAATAAATAATCTAGTGCAAACATCCTTATGATAAAATTATTTTTTTTTCTTCTAGATAGATGCCTTACAATAGGATTGTATAATCAAATGGGAGATCTAGTTTGAGTTCTTTGTGGTTTCTCCATAATTCTTTCCAAAGAAAGCTCTATTAATTTGAAGTTCAGCCTACAATGTAAAAGTATTTCCTTCTCTCCACATCTGTGCCAGCATCTGCACAAAACAAATCATTTTAATAAAGGGATTTGTGCTATGAAGTTTGGATTTGGTTGAGGAGCCACATGTGGGGATGTGAAGGCCAAATGTGGCCTTGAGGCTGCTGGTTCCCCACCCCTATTTTTCTCCCAGACACCAGGGTCAAAGACAAGACAAATTCTTTATTATGTGACAAGCCATCCCTTGTCCTTTCGCTGTAGCTCTTTTTATATGCTTAATATTTGGGGAACAAGTATGAGAGAAAACTGGAAGAATTTTAATTCAATTTTCCAATACATTTAACCTTCAGTGTCAGTATTTTAATAATATGATGCATGGTCTCCAGCCTGTGCCTTATCTGTCTTGAAACACTGCACCCATATGAATGACATCTGTCTCTGAAAGCTCCTGGTTGACCCTTTTCCTATAAGAAAGTTCTCTTGGACCCCTGACCCCTCTGGGCATGGAAGCTAAAGCCTAGAATATGGATTAATGGGTCTAATGGCCAGGACCCAAGACACAGTGTCTCTCCTTATATCTAGACTTTGCCATGGAGTCACTATACCCACAAAACTGTAACAAGTAGCCTTTGCTTCTGTACGGGTAATCACTTTTCTCTCTATTCCTGCCCCTTACTTTGAAGTCTGAGCACTGACACATAGTCCTTCATAGAATCTCTCCTAAGTAATGCACTGGAAGGGGACCCCTGTCTTTTCCCTTCCCATCATCTTATATTAAGTGAAAGTTTTCCCTTTAATGCTTGACCTCCAGTCCTTCCAGTCCCCCAGTCTACAGAGATATCCTTTTATGACTGGTCTTCAGAGTATCTTCCCAAAGTACTACTTATTCTATATTTGCACTTAATTCAAATTTTTGTGATTGCTCACAGGGACTCTTATGAATGCCTCCTGTTCTCCCAACTTCCTCCTAATTCATTTGTATGGCATGGAAACTCACAAAGAAAGAGGTTTTTATATATTATTAAAAAGGCTTGAATATATTATTCACTGCTATTATTCACTACATGTATTATTTACAGAATGAATATAATTCACTGTATGTAATATTATATTCACAACAGCAGTTGGATGTGCCTGGTAGAAAGCAAGGACTTCATAAATGTTTGTTGAATAAATTAATATATTTCCCCAGTGAATGTCAACTTCTGAGTAAAAGGGCAGGCACTCTGTGCTTCTTTGCTCTACCATAAAATAGCCATTCTCATCATGGCAATGCCTGGTGTCCCTGACTCTCAGGGACTCAGGGGCCTTGATCTATAGACCTTTCATGTCCCAAAGTCACTACACACCATAAGCCATGATTATGAGAGCAAGACCTTTTGTCCCCTTCTCCACCTCAGTTCTGACTAGCCACTATTAAGAATATGACTTCTTCCCCAGGATAGAGTGCAAAAAATATCATATTTCTTTGAATAGTAAAATTAGCTTATCCTAAATATATGTTTCTTTCTGCCTGGGATCCATGAGCAATAATAACTCCAAGGAACCCTGGAGCACTTTCCCAAAGTGAGGGATTATCCCTGTCCATTGCTACCTATAGGAGGTACAGCTGGTAGCCCTTCCCTGTGTGTCCTAGAATCCACTTCTCCCCAACAGTTTCAGTGATTGCTGAGGTTTTTCTGGAGACTTGTGAGCCTGACATGTTACCTGTCTGCTGACTTCATAAAATGAACTAAGGTTTAAGGCTGATACCTAATTTTATTTATTCTCAGAAGCAGGCCAGCCACTACGGTTCTGGGCCCTCAAAGTTATAGATATTTAAGAATACAGCTGTCTCTGGATTCACACACACCCTGCTCACTCACTTACCCCCACATACACACACTAAGCTCTTTCGTAAAATGCCAAGGTGACTAGATTACAGCTAATATCTGCCTGGCTAAGAACTTGGGAAGGATGGACTCTGCTGTCATCTGTGCCAGGGCCCCCACCACGTGTGCTGTGAAGCTCAAATTGCTGCTGACCAATGACAGTCTATTCCCTCACTCCCGAGTCACTGCGTCCTCTGCAGAACACACTGCTGTGCTCAAGGGTCTCCTATTAAGCTGCCTTGGAAGAACCATAGGAAGCTGCTTTGCTAAGGGACATTCATCTCAGTAGTCGTTTTTCAGACTTTCTGTTTTTATGACATGAGACTGTACCTAGCTGGCTGATGAGTCTGAGTCATTTCTGTCCTTCATTGCCATTTGATGATGTGGGTTGTCATCACTTTCCACCTGCATACTGTCCAGAGCTGCTTAACTGCTATTGCCACCTCTAACATTTTGTAACTTCTGTGCTTATGAAGTTCTGTGGGGGAGAGTTCATCACTGTTTTGTTCCTGGAATGGCTTTTCACCATAAGGGGGCCCAACTCTTTGAAGACCTATGGCGTCCTCAGTTCCCTCTTCCTGGATCCATGAGACGAATTAAATCTTTCTGCCACAGGTGAGATCATGGCTTTGAGTGACAGTATTCATAAGGGCACTGGTCACTTTGTAATGTAATTTATTTTATCTCTATGTCTGGCTTTCTCATAATTCAATGGCTTTTTCATTTCATTATTTCATTATACTTCCAGTGCTTGACGCAGCGAGTGTTATTCATTTCCAAATAAACAAACAAAAAAAATTACTAATCTGGATTTCTTATCCAAAACTGCCTCTTAGTGAAAATTGTACTGGTCTGGCCCTGTTTGCTATCAAAAGAAATATAACTGTGCTGAAATGAAGTTTCTATGGGGCAAGGTCTTTGTCACAAACTGATCTTGTAAAGTATTGCCCATTTTGAATCTTAGTTACTGCAAATGGGAATCATAAAGACAAGTGGGGTATATTTCTTCTGTCATTCTTTGAGTAAGGCCTTGTCAGTTGTGGTTGAATAATCCTGAAGGGTAATATTTACGCTATCTTTCCTTAACCCCAGAGGAGAAGTCGTATCAGCACTGTAGCCTATCACGATGAAAACATTTGCCTACCTAATGAGAATCTGAAATGATTAACAAACAAAATAAATATACAAATTAGAGGCTGTGGCTTCAATCAGGAACATGACCTTTCTTGAAATAGAAAATATAAATAATGCTTATCTAAAGCATTCAGCCCTTCTAGATTGGAAGACATATCAGGAATTCATTAATAAGCATAAAAATATCTTTGTTTGGGGGAAGCATGGTGGCCAGTTTTTTCTATACAGAATCCTATATTTCTTGTCAACCTTGTATGTATGATAGACTAGCATACCATAAATAGAAAGAACTCATTTTATTAAAAGGTCAAAATATGATTATAGTTATATAAATGCATATTTATGTACTAATAAATATGTTTGAATAATGACATGGGTAAACCAGAGAAAATTAAGTCATTTTTTCTCACTTTGGGGAAAAGAAAAATCAGCTTTGACCACAGCTGATAATTGGGGAGTAAAGTATGAAAATCTTACTGGGTGATTAAATTGATTTTAATTACATAAATATCGTAGAGCTTGTTCTCAACATCTAAGATTTACTAGTTGGGTAGACTTGAGAAAGTTATTTAATTTTTCTGTGTTCTACTTTGCTTTACGATACTCTGAATTGAATCAGTTAGTATGAGGGTTAAAAATGAAAAGCATTTAGCATAGTTCACAACACACACTAATCTTGCAATAAAGGGCAGCTTTAAAAAGTACTTTGAAATCAAGTTTAATTTGTTTTTAGGTATCAGAGCAGTCATCTTTCTTTATAAAATGGGAGTTTTAAAGGAAAGCTAAAGAAACATTATAAATTAAATATCAAAATATTCTTTCCAGATGAATCTTCATGATAAGTCCATTGGTTATGGTGTGTACACACTTGGCACCATGTGCACATGTGTTTTATTGCCAAAGAAATATAGAAATGAGTCTGGAGAGTACAGTAGCAAGGTCTCTCAGCTAGTGGATGTCTCAGTCAGGACTTTTTTGTCCCACCTGCCTTATATCCCAAAAAAGCTGATGGCTAACTCCAGGTAAGAACGGACCCAGAGACAGAAAAGCAAAATGGTATTGGCTTCCTAGGGCCTCTTTGCTTTCTCTCTCATTCTTGCAGTTTTTTTGATGTATAATTGACAAATAAATGGGTATGCTTAGAGTACACATCATGATATTCGGAGATTCATATTGTGAAATGATTACCAGTCAAGCTGATGTACACATTCTTTACCTAACATGGTGACTCACTTTTTGTGAATATGGTGAGAATAATTATCATCTCTCTCTGAGCAAATTTCATTTATTTTTAACTATTAAATCATTATTATTATTAATTACTATTACTGTTATCCTTAGGGTGTACATTAGTTCCAGAACTTATTGATCTTATAACTATAACTTTGTACCCTTTAACTAGTTACCAGTCTGTTGTGATTTCCCTGATCCGTCAGCTCTTGGTTACCACCCTTCTACTGTCTGTTTCTGTATGTTTGACATTTTTAGGTTCCACATATAACTGATATCGTGCAGTATTTGTCTTTCTGTGTCTGGCTTATCACAGTGTCCTCCAGGTTTATCCAGATTGTTACAAATGGAAGGATTTCTCTGTCTTTTAATGGCAGAATAATAGCCTATGAAGTATATTTATATATAGACACACACACTGTATATATGTGTAATATATACATATATCATCAAATTTTCTTTATTCATTCATCAGTTGATGAATGCTATGTTGTTTCCGTATCTTGTTTATTGTGAATGATACTTCAGTGAATATGAGAGTGCAGACATCTCTTTGAGACAATAATTTTATTTCCTTTGGATAATCTACGAAAGTGTGATTATTGAATCATATGGTAGTTTTATTTTTAACTTTTCGAGGAAACTATATACTGTTTTCTATAAGAGTTCTACCAATTTATATTCCCACTGGCAATGTATAAGGGTTCTCGTTTTTCTGCATTTTCACCTATACTGTTATCTTTTGCCTTCTTGAAAATAGTCATCCTAACAGGTGTCAGGTGGTATCTCTGCCTTTGATTTGCATTTCCTTGATGATTAGAGGTGTTAAGCTCCCTTTCACACACTTGTTGGCCATTTGTTTGTACATATTCTTCTTCTTCAGAAAAATGCCTATTCAGGTCCTTTACCTATTTTTAAAATTGGGTTATTTGGGATTTTTGCTTCTTAGATTTTTGGTAGTAAGTTGTATGAGTTTTTTTAACTACCTATTAGATATATACGTTGCACATATTTTCTCCCACTCTGTAGGTTGCCTTTTCATTTTGTGGATTGTTTCTTTGCTGTGTGGAAACATTATTATTCATAATAGTCCCACTTATTTACTTCTGCTTTTGTTGCCTGTATTTTGGGGTCATTTCCAAAGAATCGATGCCAAGATAAAGCCAAGGAGATTTTTTTTCTGAGAGTTTTTTGGTTTCAGGTCTTAACGTTTACATCTTTAAACCAATTTTTAAACCATTTGAATTGATTTTTGTGTATGGTAGATAAGGTTTCAATTTCCTTTTTCTTTTTCAAAGAGAAATTCAATTCTCCCAACATCGTTTATTAGAGAGATTGTCCTTTCTCCATTGGGTATCGTTGGTGCCTGTGTCAAAGATTAGCTTACTATATAGGTATACTAGTTTTCTGAATATTACTTCTTTACCTTTTTTTCTGTGATTTCTATTCTGTTCTATTGATCTATGCTGCAGTTTTTATGCCAGAACTATATTGTTTTGCTTACTATAGCTTTGAAATTGGGAGATGTGAAGTCTCAGCCTTTGTCTTCTTGCTCAAGCGTGCTTTGTCACTCAGGATCTCTCATAATTCCATATAAATTTTAAACTTATGTTATTTATTTATGTCAAAATTTCATTGGAATTTTGGGATGGAGATTGTACTATATCTATGGTTCATTTGGGGTGTCCATGGACAATTTCAAACTAATGACTTTTGTAATGCCTGAAGGTATAAGTCCATTTGGTTTTTGTCTTCTTTAATTTCTATCATCAATGTTCTACAGTTTTCAGTGTATAAATATTTCATCCTTGTATTTATTCCTAAGTATTTTATTATTTTTTTTTTTTTTTGGAGTTTTTGGCCGGGGCTGGGTTTGAATTTGCCACCTCCGGCATATGGGGCCAGTGCCCTACTCCTTTGAGCTATAGGTGCTTCCCAGTATTTTGTTCTTTTTGATGCAATTCTACCTGGGATGTTTTTTAAATTTCTTTTTCAGATAGTTAAATTTCATTTTTTTCCTCTTAACAATTTTTTTTATTAAATCATAACTGTGCATTAATGCATTTATGGGGTACAATGTGCTGATTTTATATACAATTTGGAATGCTTACGTCAAACTGGTTAACATAACCTTCACCTCACTTAATTATTGTGTTAAGACATTTATACTCTACTCTTAATAGATTTGACATGTACCCTTGCAATGTGCACCATAGGTGAGGTCCCCCCTATTACTCTCCCTCCCCCTGTCCTCTCCCACCCCTCCCCTCACCATCCTCTTCCCTCCTTCATCCTGGGCTATAGTTGCATTTTGTCTTTCATATGAAAGTTACCAAATCAACATACAAAAACAGTTATGTTTCTATAATCTAAACTATTTTTGTGTGTTGATTTGGTATTTGATAACATTACTGCTTTTGTTCTTATTAATTCTAACAAGTCTTTTTGGTCCTGTAGGGTTTCTATACAGGTATACTTCTACCTATGATGTAGATTCAGTTCCAGACCACTACAATAAGGCAAATACTGCAACTGAATGAATTACACATTTGTTTTGTTGCATATGACAGTTGCATATGACAGTGCATATGACAGTTATGTTTATACTATACAGTAGTCTAGTAAGTGTGCATTACCATTATGTCCAAAAATGTGCATAATTTAATTAAAAATACTTTATTTTTTAAAAATGGTAACAATCATCTAAGCCTTACGCAAGTCATAATCTTTCTGCCCGGCATCTTGTCTGAATGTTGATGGGTGCTGACTCGTGCTTGCTGCAGGTTAAGATGGCTGTAGTTACTTTACAAAATGAAATAACATGAAGTTTGCTGCATCAAGTGAATCTTCCTTTGAGAAAAGATGAGATTCTGTTTGACAGCATTTTTCCCAAAAATCCCAAGATTTTTCAAAATTAGAGTTAATCCTCTCAAACCTTTCACTGCTTTATCAACTATGTTTGTAGAATATTCTAAATATTCTAATTCTTTTGTTGTCATTTCAACAGTGTTCACAGCATATTCACCAGGAGTAGATTTCATCTCAAGAAGCCATGTTTTTTCTTTTTATTTCTTTTTCTTTTTTTTTCTCATCCATAATAAATAATGTCTCATCCATTCAAGCTTCATCATAAGAGTGCAGTCATGAAATCACATCTTCAGGCTCCACTTTTAATAACCATTCTTTTGATGTTTCCACCACATCTGCAGTTACTTCCTTCACTGATATCTTAAACCACTCAAAATCAACCATGAGTATTGGAATCAACTTCTTCCAAACTCCTGTTCATGTGGATATTTGGACGTCTTCCCATGAATCACGGATGTTCTTAATGACATCTAGAATGGTAAATCCTTTCCAGAAAGTTTTCAATTTGCTTTACCTAAAAGCAAATTGCTTAGATCCATCGGAGGAATCACTTTCTATGGCAGCTACAACCTCATGAAATGCTTTTCTTAAATAATAAGACATGAAAATCTGAATTACTTTTTGATCCAAGAGCTGCAGAATAGATGTCAAGTTAGCAGGCATGAAATCAACATCAATCTCCTTGTACTTCTCCTTCAGAGCTCTTGGGTGACAAGGCACATTGTTAATGAGAAGAAATATTTTGAAAGGAACCTTTTATTCAGAGCAGTGGGTCACAGCAGAGGGCTAAAAATATTAAGTAAAACATGCTATAAACAGATGTGCTGTCATTCAGACTGTGTTGTTCCATTTATAAAGCATAAACAGCCTAGATCTAATATAGTTCTGAAGGGCCTTAGGATTTTGGAATGGTAAATGAGGGTTAGCTTCTGGAGAGTCAGCCTGTCCTTTGAAGCTTTGAAGCCAAGCCCTGGCTTTTCCTCTTTACTTTTGGAAGTCCTAGATGGTGTCTTTTTTCAATATAAGATTGTCTTATCTCTGAGCTCATTTCTCCTTTGTTCTTCTTCACAAAAGCCCTCCCCAGAAGCCAAATCCAATGCTGGGTCTGTGCTTCTTATACCCCCTGCAGACCTGTGACCCTAATAAACTTCTTTTCCTTATAAACTATGCAGTCTTGGGTATTTTATTACAGGCAACAACAAATAGGCTAACACTTAGGTATATAATCATCTTACTATGGTGTTGAATATGATTTGCTAGCATTTTGTAGAGGATATCTGCTTTCGTGATTATCAGGGATAGTGGTCTGTAACTTCCTTTTTTGACAGTATCCTGAATTGACTTCTGGTAATGCTGGCCTAGGAGAATGAGTAGTCTCTCCTCTTTAGATTTCTAGAAGACTTTAACAGGGATTGGCATTAATTCTTCTTTAAATGTTGAATTTTATTTAGTTCTCTTAGAAGAATTCAGCAGTGAAGCTGTAAGGTTCTATACTTCTTTTTGATGGGAGTTTTTTAAATATCAAATTAATAATATCCTTAATCATTATTCTTTCAGATTTTCTGAGGTATTTTATGTCTTGGTAGATTGTACTTTCTAGGAATGTATTCATTTTTTATATCAAGATCTTTTAGATTTTTCTTATAAATTTGTACTTTACCCTAGGGTTGTTCACCAGGATGTTGTTTAATTTTGCACATATTTATGCATTTTCCAGTTTTTCTCCTATTATTGGTTTCTAGCTATAATCAGAAAATATTCTTGATGTGGTTTCTACCTTCTTGAATTGATTGAACTCGTATTGTGGCATAATATATGAAGTATCCTGGAAACCATTCAGTGTGTACTTGAGAAAAAATGTGTATGCTGATACTGTTGGGTGGAATTTTCTGTGTGTGTCTTTTAGGTCCTTTTTTGTCTAAAGCGTAGTTCAGTTCTAGTATTTCCTTATCCATTTTCTACCTGAACAATCAGTTCATTGTTGAAAGTGGGGTAGTGAAGTTCCCTGCTATTGTTATAAGCATTCTATTTCTCCCTTCAGATCTATTAATATTTACTTTGTGTATTTAGGTGCTCAGACATTCAGTATCAATTTTATGGTGCTTACATTAAATTTACAGATAAACTTCAGAATAGTTCTGTTTTCAATGTTAAATCTTTCAATTTAGGAATATGGCTTTTCTCTCTCTGTGTTTTACCATTTCCTGCAGATTCCTTTCTTGATTTCTCTTTGGAAGATTTTTATATTTTTTGTTTGTTATAAGATTAGGTATAGATGAAGGTCAAACTGTATCTTTTTATCTTATTCTATTAACTTTAAGGGCCCTTTCCTAAAGACTTGTCTTTTTTTTAGTACTGAAATAAATGTATTCATTCTTTTAGGTAATTTATTGCTCTCGATTTTCTTTGTTATCTCTTTCAGGAACTCCTATCAGTAAAGCTTTGGGCTTCCTGTTTTGATCTTCTTCACTCCTTTCATCCTTATTCTAGTGTTTGCCCTGTCTGAAGTACACTTTAAGGTTGACTACTTAGATGTGTTAGCAAATGGACTGTTTTGGGGGTGGGCTTATGTTTACAGGAGTTTACAGCAGAATCAGCATTATCCTATAAGGTCCAGGTGCCATTCCTGTGGTGAGGACAGATTTTTCACCCTAATAAGTTATGTATACATAGAAGCAAGATGAGTCTGAGCTGGGCACTTTCTGTTTGCCCCTCCAGAACAACACCTGACTGATCTCAGTTTGAACCTGTCCTATAGGTGGCTGGCCACATGCATGGTCTCTCTCAGCCTCTTGCCCTCTCCCAGGCAGGAGAGCAAAGGAGTGTGAGGCAGTGGTACTGGGTAGAAGTTCCTTTATTAAACATTCTAGAATTGTTTTAGTTTGCATGTTCCATCCATTTCCTGCTGGAGCCCTGAAAGATACAAATAGAAAATAAAGAAATGAACAACAAACATACAATAAAGAGGTTCCATAAATCAAAAGTGATTTCTTTCAAACTTTTAATGTGACATACCAAAATCAACATAAGAAATGAAACATTTAATAATCCAATGACTCAGATGAAAATACATTTTATAATTAAAATAGAATAATTTCAGCAAAATGTGAATTCTACTAAATACTTTGGGAATGATAAAATTGATAAATCCCGGTAAGCATGATTAAGAAAAAAGGAGCAAAGACACAAACAACCAATAACAGAAATTTTTAAAATGGTCATCAGTACAGTTTTTGAAAATATTATTATTATCTTTTTTTTTTTTTTGCAGTTTTTGGCCAGGGCTAGGTTTGAACCTGACACCTCCGGCATATGGGCCTGCTCCCTACTCCTTTGAGCCACAGGTGCCACCCTTGAAAATATCAAAAATAGTAAGATATTGGCGATGCCTGTGGCTCAAAGGAGTAGGGTCCTGGCCTCATATGCCAGAGGTGCCAGGTTCAAACCCAGCCCAGGCCAAAAACTGCAAAAATAAATAAATAAAAATAGTAAGATATTATATACAAATTTGTATCTTAAATTTGAAAATTCAGATGAAAAAAGTCAATTCTCAGACAAGCAAAGCCTATAAAACTTCCACAATAAGAAATAGAAAAATCTATACCACTCAGTAAAAATTAGTGAGATTGTATATTTTTATTTATTTATTTATTTAATTTATTTTTTATTAGATCATAATTGTGTACATTAATTATATCATAAGATACAGTGTGTTGCTTCCATATGCAGTTTGGAAAACTCTCATCCAACTGGCTAACATAGCCATCATGTCTTTCTCATAATTGTTGTGTTAAGAATTTGGAAGATTAAAATGTGTCCTTGATCGTCAATTTCCACTATTTTGTGTTATTAAAATATGGCTATACATCCTTACCTATTTTTCTTGGCATATTGATAAAAGTTACTTTTTTGCATTTGCTTATGATGTTCCTGTAGCTACATTGTACTAAAACACTCAGTTGGATAATGATATACAAGTGTCAAAAGAATGTACAGTAAAAAGCATTGTATGTACTGAATAAATGTTATTCTTTTCCTCAGTTTTCTTTCTCTGTCCCTTCCTTCCTCCCTTCCTTCCTATCTTCTTTCCTCTGCCTTCCTTTCCTTCCTCC